>JAJTUV010001681.1:0-274432 GCA_021653895.1 Mastomys natalensis
CACGAGTTGGGAGGAGCTAAGGTGGGAGGAGTAAGGAGAGGAAGAGGAGGAGTAAGGAGAGGAGGAGGAGAAGGAAGAGGAGGAGCGAGGTGGGCAGAGATGTAGAAGGATAGAGAACTACACTTGGACCGAGAGCAGTCCTGGGTAACAACTTACATCTAGGTTAGCTAATTGGGAAACACCTCCAATTGTGTGGGCATCTTGTTATTGAGCATTACCAAATATATAAAGTCTTTGGATAATCTAAGCATTAGAGTGTCATTTCTACCGGGCCCGCGTGGATGGCGGGATGGTCTGGGCTCAGCCCAGCCTTGTGAAGATAGCGTGAAGATTGGTAGAGCCATCTCCCATTCTAGCATCTTGTGGGTGGCAGGGCCAGTGTCTGTGGTCGCCTGAGCTGGCGGCTTTGCCGCCACCGCCACCGCTGCTCCTGGCCTCAGCCCTAGGCTAGTCAGGAAGATGGCAGCTGATTAAGAACAAGCAAGACTGGGAGCCACCATTTTAAACAATTACTTCAACAGGAATCTGTGTGGCTCCTGGGTGCTGACCTGAGTCAGAGGCATGAACAGAGGACTGTAAAGACATGTATGTATGTATGTATGTATGTATGTATGTATGTATGTATGTTGTGTGTGTGTGTGTGGGGGGGGGGTTACAGATGGGTGATGCCTTAGGCAGCACCAACTAGGATAGGAGGCAGTGGCACACCCCATGCCTAGACCTGAGTCTGACACCGTCCTCCAGTACAAGGGTTCAGAGCTGCCTGGAGAAAAGCCCATGAACCTGTGACACGGTCAGGGCAGAGAGAGAAAGCGCAAGGAGAGAAGACAGAGAGGATGCAGGAGCCTGTCTGGAAGGCAACAGCAGCCTCAACAAAACAGAGTTTACAACACCAGGCTAGACCGGTAGGAACACCTTCAGTTCATGCCGACACAACTGTTACAGAAATAAACTAACAAAAGAAAATACAACAATTCTCATTAGAATGCCACAGGCCAGAGCCACTGGTGAGGAGTGCCAGCAGTGGTGACACTCAGGGGCAGGGGCATGGGCCCAGCCCCATAGCGCCCTCTGAGTCTGCTTATTACTGTCTATTTATGCCCTGGGAGGTGTGAACATTGCTCAGAGGGGCATGTATTGGAAGCTTGGTCGTCACTGTAATGATGTCACTGGGGGTGTGCTCTCTGACATGTTCTTATGAGACTCCAGTCAGTCCCCATGAATATTATAAAGAAGTAAGCCTGGACTTCCCTCCCCGTCTGGCTGCCTTACTGCTGACCCCTTCCAGACACGATGGCATCTACCTCAAGTCATGAACAGAAATGGGGCTGCTTTGCCTGGGACTTTCAGTTCCAGAACTGAGCTCTTCTTTACACATGATCCAGTCTCAGGTATTTTGCTATAGCCACAGAAAGCAGACTATTGGTGCTGTAGTAGTTTTAACACATGGATACAAATCCTAGACAGTTTTCTCTTCAGGAATTGGAGTTTGGTGTGAGATGAAGTCCATGACCACTTCCTACAGAAAGCCAGTGGAAGTGGAGACAGTAATCCTACAGCTGGGGAAACCTGTAGACTCCCTGAATGAAAGGCCACGGTCAACGACCTTGGTAGTCTTTCCAGAACTGACAGTCCCTGTCTAACCATGAGCCAGTACCTAACAAACCAGGCAGAGGGAGCGGCACTCTGAACCGCTGACCACCATCACTCATAACTGTCCTGGAGAAAAGACAAGACTGGAGGAAATGTCCCGGGATGGGACGGAGGATAAATGCAGTATGGCCCCCTGTGCCAGACCTGAACAGAAAAAGGATGTTCAGAGGCAAATGGGAGAGATGGGGTTAGAAAACAGGAGCAGACTGTCTTAACTCTGGTGGGCATGTCCTAGAGGATAAGACACTGACACTAGGGGAGTTGGGCACATCTGGGGACAGTTTCTGCATGATCCCTGACACTTTTCTACAAACCTAAAGTTATTGAATGACAGTTTCCTCCCTACTGACTGGGCTCCAGTGGTCCCCAGCCACCCCATTTGACTCCTATACGCTTCACCCCCATCTCCTTTCTCTAATACCTCAGACTGGGCCAGGTGTGGCCTCAGAGTTCCCATAGCCCTTTGCTACCATGACTCACTCAAGCCTGTCCCCTCATCTCAGCCTTGACCACTGTCTGCAGGCACTGCCTTCCCACTGGCTTGTGTGTTTGGTGAAGGCAGAGGCTGGCTCTGCCATCACTATGTCTGGTTCACAGGAACACGTGGGAAGAAACGCTCCTGACTTAACTGTGAGCCTTTCACAGCTCTGAGCCTGCTAGATTTTCTACAGGGATGCCCACCACTGGTGTTTCCTGCCACTTCTCAGAGCCACACACAAATGGACCATTCACCCCTCCCCCAACAAAAAACCAGGTTCAAATCGTTGACCCATCATACCAACTGTTAGTACACTGTAATTGAGACTTGGGGTCACAGAGCACTTTGCAGCAGATACACATCAGCCACTGCAGACCTGTACTTCTGGCCCTTGCAATTCAACTCTGGCAAGCTGAAGTGGGACCAAGAGTGGAAGAGTGGCAGGGAGCTAGACAGGAAGGCCACACAGAGCTGGGGCAAGAGCAGCCAGCCACCTGCACAAAAAGAGGAAGCAGTGGATGCTGAGGCAGGGGCCAGCCTTGGTCTAGCAGTCAGAGAGCCAGGCACTGTCCCAGGTTCTGACTCAGTTCTACTCCCAGGAGGGCCTCCCCTTGCTTTCAAAGCTCAGGACCAACCAAGAGGTAGGAGTCCCGAGTTCAACACTGTTCAGACCCAGTAACCTCCGTGTTAGCCATCCTACATAGATTACTGTGGCTTTCCAGTCCTGGGTTCTGTCTCGTCCATCTGTGATCTCACAGGGATTTCACACTAGCAATAGTGACCATTGTCAAATGTGCCTATACCTGCCTGCTCTTCCCCATTCATAGGCCAGCATCCTTCCTCCTTCCCACACTGAGGCTGCTACTGGCTTCTCTCACTCTTCATCTTCACCCCACACTGACCACACCTCTCCTGCAGCCGAGCCACATGCAGACACCGCTGGACTGCCCACTGGAATGCTTCCAACCTCTGCCCACATGGCTATCAGAGGCGGCTCTGGAACACCTACCACAGAGCTCAGTGCTCTAGCTCTGATGGGCTGATGCTTTCCATGTTATTCAGTACCAGAGTCAAGCCCTCATGACATCTCCTCGTGAACTTTGTCCCTGTCCTCTTCACTCCTGTCCAATTCCTGTTCTCTCTAGAATACCTTGGGGCCTTTGAACTGGCTTTCTTTTCCTGGCAGGGATGTCTTTCCTCCCCTTTGGCCTAGTTCTTTTTAATGTTTTCCTCAAAGATGCGTCCTTACAGAGCTCTCCTGTCTCTGGCCCTCTGAACATTCCTATTGCCCCTGGGGCTTGTCTGCTGCTGGAGCACTGGCATCGCCCAATAACGCTCACAAAACGGCAAGTGCCTGCGATGGGACATCAACAGATTGAACAGCAGCAACAGCTCGCTAGGACAGCATGGCTTCTGAGGAACACGAGGCTCAAGCTGACTTGGCTCTACAACAACCCGCTGCATTCCCTGTGAGCAAGTCAGAAGCAAACGACTCCATGGCACCCCAATGACACCACCAAGGATGGGCTGCTCTTCCCATCTTGCCAAGGGAGTAGCCTACAACTGCTCTCCTATAAGTAATGCCACTTGCCTGTCCACCACCTCAGCACCTATCAAGACCTCAATGCTGACAGACACAATGTTGAAAGTAGTGACTGAGTACTCAGGTTTACTATGGATAAGGTACCTTGCAATAGTTTATTGAGACCTCTGTTCTGTGCCTTGATTTTACATCTGTAGGATGGGTATGACAACAGTACTATTTAGCTGTGAGGATTCAATTAGCTATCACATAATATTACACAATCTTACCATTGTATGATTTTAAAAATACTGCCTTATTTCAGTTAGCTATTATTGAGAAGCAAATCATCCTAAAACAGTGTCATAAATCACAATTATTTATTCATGATTCTGGAATATGGACAAGGCCCAGGGGAGTGGCCTGAGGACTCAGGACTCTGCTCCAGGGTAATGTCAGCTAAGTTACAAGATCCACCATGCCATGCGCGTACCTGGCACAGCTGAAATAGGTAGGACAGATGCTGGACTTCTATAAAGAAATCCGGGAGCCGGGTAGTGGCGGTGCACGCCTTTAATCGCAGCACTTGGCAAAGGCAGGCACATCTCTAAGTTCAAGGCCAGTCTGGTCTACAGAGTGAGTTCCAGGACAGCCAGGAATACACAGAGAAACCCTGTCTCGAAAAGCCAAAAAGACAAAAAGAAATCAGGACACCAGGGGTGACAGAGGAGGCTGTCAGACCTGTTAAGGCCACTTGGCTCAATGTTCTTATATTGATCAAAATCGCTGGCCCAGCCATTACTCAAGGGGAAGGGATTCCTTATCCTGAGTAGAGACAGCAGACACCAGGGACTGTCTTTTAAGTGTAGTCATTGTAAGACCCATCGGGGCACCTTTAGAAACATACAGCTGGGGCTGCAGATACGGTTCAGTGGTTAAGAGCACTGGCTGCTCTTCCATAGGACCTGGGTTCAGTTCCCAGCACCCACACAGTACTTTACAAGTATCGCTAACTCCAGTTCCAGGGGATCCCATGCCTTCTTCTGACTTCTGAGGGCACAAGGCATGAACATGGCAAAGCACGCATGCACATAAATCTAAAATGAAACAAAATGCCAACATAGCTAACCTTATACTCTGTCCCACTGATGAATTCTGCTGCAACTTTCCATACACGGGGTGAGGTGGGGTTGAGTACAGGACAACATGGGGGTGTGGGGGACAGATGGACACACAGGATGGACAAGTATGGCCCTGTGTTCCTCCATAGCCTCTGGCTGCCAATCATCACATACACACTTCTCTCTGAAGAGAGCTGATGCTAACCCTATGGTCTGGATAGTCTTCCTAGGAGCCAGATTAGAAATTCCTAATCCAGACTTGAATGCTCTTGAGCCTGGTTACTTCCCACTGCTGTGCCACCTGAGACTCCACCTTGAGACTGAGGTCTTTCAAGGCAGAGCAACTCTCCTTTCTTCTCTGTTGTGTTCCCACACTGTTCACTGTTGGAGCTCTCAGCAACGTTTACTGTACAGAGGGGGACATGAGCCATCCCAGGAGGCTGAAATCAGGACCTATGCTCTTAGAGCACTCATCTGACAGTGAACCCGAGGGGTGTCACCTAGTCTTCAGTGTTGATAAAGCATAAAGTGATCCAGATACTTGTTTCCAAGAAGTTCAAGGCCTCCCAGAAAAGGGGGGTCGGGGGGGCAGCTGACAAGAAGTTTTAACACCTGCCAGCAGCAATATGACTGATACAAAAAAAAGTTAAAGGAAGAATGGTCAGGGATGTTAGCAGTATCAGAAGAGCGGTCAGGCAGTGAGTCTGGGCTGTCTAGAGACAACTGATCCAGGCACGGAATACCAAGTGCAAAGGCTGAGCCCAGTGTGGCTGGAGCAGAGTGAGAGCCAACCAGTTCAGACAGGTGATGTGGGTGGATGGTGACGATCCAATGGTCATGGAAAGGATGTGGACTTTTACCCTGAGTGAGATGGAGTCCAGAGGGATTCTCAGCCGGAGGGAAAACAGGTGCTCAGAGTCTCTTTGGTTACATGGGGGAAATGGTGAGGGCAGAAGACCAATGAGGAGGATGCCACAGACTTTCACCTGCCTGAACTTCTGAGGGTACCCTGGAAATACCAGTGAGGCATCAGGTAGTCAGTCAGCCTGGAGCTGGGCATTGGTTCTCAACCACAACACAAATGATACCCCACGGGGCCTACAAGACCTGGCCCTGCTGATGCTTCCAGGCTCAAATAATCCTTGTTAAATTAATGACTGGAGTGTGACTGACACACACACACACAGGAATGCACGCACACATGCACAGCAACCTGAGCCTACTTCCTAGTTGTGTGACCTTAGAAAAGTAACTTCCATTTGCCCACATTATTCCCAGATTTGGAAAGGTCACTGCAGTTCCCGTCTTCTAGAACTGTTCATTCAAAATCTTTTTACTGGGAGGCTGGGTATGTAGAATACTTGCCTAGCATCTGGGATTTCTTGGATTCCACCCCCAGCACCAAGAGAATACAATTAAAAAACAAAACTAAACAAAACCAACCAAGACTATTAATAGGGGTTAGGGTGCTCTATATATTGGAGACCTCCCTTCCCTGCCCCTCTCCACTTCTTCCTTCAACTCAGTTGTCTGGAAAGCTCACCTGTCCTTTCTTGGCCTTCTGAGCAAGCCCCCCACCCCAACCTGTCACATTCTAGGCTACTCTTACCTAGGGACCTGCCACAAGCCATCTTTTCCCGGCAATGTACTTCCATGTTGTGGCAAAACTGGGCTGTGCACCTTCCTCTCATGGTGCCTCTGTCCCTTCAAAAAAGCCCAGCTCTCTAGATAACCAAATATCTCCGATAAGTCAATATTAAACAGCCTTCTCAAAATGACCGCTATCAGTTTCCCACAACAGGCTCTTGCTCACAGAGGTTCTGCATGGACCCACCACTGCTTGACCCTGCAAGGATGGCTGACGGCTCTCCCTCCCTCCCCACCCTACCACTGCCACCAGCACCATCCAATCAACCTGTACTGTGGATCCTCCAACATCTGAGCCCTAACGCCCTACAGCCTATTGAACACCAATCCCCACCATGTGTGCAGAGACTTCTGGGCTTTGTAGTTCCCAAGAAAAGTGAGCAAAGAGCTGGCCTTGTAGAACTCCATCTCCTAGGAATCACCACCGCAACCCCCTCTTGTGCGAGAACCAGGTGATTCTTACAAACTGTTGGGAGAAAGGTTGTTCCAAATTGCCATGGAAACAAAAACAAAACAAAAAAAAAATCACTTACCTGGAGGTCAGGGAGCGTCTTTTGCCCGAGAATCTCAATACTGGCAATGACTGCAGAGTGGGCTGGACATGGGTGGGGTAAAATCTGTACCCACTGTCTGTCTGCTCCCCCGATGATACCTAAGAAGGCCTGCCAAATACATCCACAACCTACCGGATGCCTGCCTGACAAGAAAAGAGCCACTTCTGTGTGGACTCTGTGGAAGCCCTGACTGACGAGGGCAGACCATCACAATTCCTAGCAATAGGCCAGGAGGCCTTTACCCTGGAAAAGGCAAATAGGGGCCAGGGTTCTTGTATCCAGGTTTCTCAGCCCGCCAATCTCCTGCTGCCCCATGCCTGCACCAGGAACTATGATGTCCCCAGGAGGGACAGACCCACACCACAGAGCACCCCTTCCTCAGACAACCTTCCCCACCATGCCTCTGAGGGTCAGGGGAGGAGCCCAGGCCCTGCAAACGCTCAGGCAGGCATGTGAGAAAGCTTTTTACTGGGGGGTACAGCGAGGAGGAGCAAGGCCATCTCCCCCTACCTGCCCCCACCCCCTCCTAGGGCCCTGGGTAAGGGGGAATCTCCCCTCTACCGGGCCACCACTGTCTTTGGTACAATAAATAGAAAACAAGGGGGGGAAGGGGACCAAGGGTCCAGTCTTAGTGGGGAGGGTGTGGCCAAACTCCCTCCCTTGACCCCCTGCCCTGGGCCCCAGTCAGTGCAGGCCTCACCCACCCCAGCTGGGTAGCAGCAAGTCCAGTCAAGGGGAGATGAGGATGGGAGCCCAGGGCCCCCAGATGGGGGGTATGGCTTCAGGAGGGGCCCCAGGGAGGGGGCGGGGTCATGAGCTGGCTGCTGTGCTCTGGGGCACACCATGGAGGCCCAGGCGAGGCCCCAGAGTGGCAGGGTCATCAGGGGGTGGGAGAGGTGGTCGGCCTCCCGTCATCCGAGTCCGGAGGGCCGAGGCAGCCGGGTGCTGGGGGGCAGGTGCGGGGTGAGGTGGGGAGCAGTCCGGAGGGCTGCCCACCAGGCTCACGTCCATCAGCTCGGGGGGCGGTGGTGATGTTGGTGATGGGGGTCGTCCAAGGCAACGGGGTTGTGGGGGTAACTGGGCCCCAGTCCCTGGCACTGTTGAGGCAGAGGTAGGGGCTTGATGTGTCTTGTGGGGCACATCACCCCCTGCCCAGGGGCGCAGAGGCTGGGAGGGTAGGACCTAAAAAGAAAAGCAAAGGAGACATGGGTGGTGAGGTCAAGTCCCAGGCACCTGCTACCCACTTCCAAAGTCTCACAGCTCCAGTACCTGGGGGCTGTTCATCTCACAGTCAGTGATGGGGGGCCCTGGGCCCCCACAATATCGGTTGCTGTAGCGGTAGGCCCTGTTGTCGCTGGAGGAGCCACTGGAGCCTCCTAGAAGCACCAGGAAGGAGAAAGAGGACGGAAGTGGTAAGATGGAAGCAAGTCTGTTCACCACCTAGACCCCAAGCTTAGACTTTGAAACCATAGCAAGTGTGAAGGCTGTTAACAGCCCAATTTTGAAATCTAGGGTCAAAGTTGCGTGGGAAGCTAGAGTCAGCTCTAAGGACCGAGAGTCTCCAGCCCCAGTTCCGAGATCCTGTTGGGTCACGTGGGACTGTCCCACCCCACCTCGGAGCTAAGAATCTGGCAGTTCCAGGGGCTGTATGACAGAGGCCCAGTGGTTAGGCCACCCAGGCTTGGGCCCTGCGGTACACATCTGACACGGGGCACCCACCAGAGCTGGAGATGGAGCTGGCGGTGCTAGAGGAGGGGCAGGTGTCAAGGGGCGCCGGCGAGGTGGAGGCACTGCTGCCTGCCGGGCCCGTGTTGGTGGCCTCGTCGGCCGTGCGGCGGAAGAAGCCATGTTGCAGTGCGCCCAGAGGGCTGATGCGGGCGGCCGGCTCATACTCCAGCATGCGCAGCACCAGGTCCTGGAAGCGGAGGTAGTCGGCGGGGCTGTGGCCCGGCTCCCCCGCCCGCCGGCCCCCGGGCCCGCCCGTCTGCACGCCCAGCACCTCCTGCAGCCGCCGTGTCCCAGGGCCCTGGTAATCCTGGCAGGGAGGGGGTGGGAGGGGGGGCAAGAGAGTGGCCGTCAGTGGGCAGGAGGGGCAGGGAGACACACACGGGGAAACAGAGGCACAAGAAAGAGAGAGGGAAAGAAAGCTAACAAGAGCTGTGGGGTGGGACGGTGATGGGGTGGGCAGGGGAGGAAGAAAAGGACAGACGAGGCGGAGAGGAAGACAGGGAAAGACACAGGGAGAGGGGAGCCCCAAGTGTGAGTGAGGGGACACCCAGGGAGGGAGAAGTGGCACAGGGCAGGGGCCGCACCTTCCTGAGTTCCTTTGTCCTTCGTAAGGTCCAGCCACCCCCAGGCAGCCGCTCAAAGTACTTGCGAGCCTTGGGTGCCTGTTCCAGCATGGGTGCGGGAGGGATGCCCAACACCTCCACAATCCGGCTCATCTGGTCCACCTGCGGGCAGGCGGCGGTCAGGGGCGCCAGGTGGCCAGGCTCCACCCCTCCACCTCCAGGACACCCCTTCCAGGGGCACACCTCATTAGAGCCGCTGAAGAGAGGCTCTCCGGTGTGCATCTCCACGAGGATGCAGCCCAGGGACCACATGTCGATGGCCAGGTCATAGGGTGTACCCAGGAGCACCTCGGGTGAGCGGTAGAAGCGGCTCTGGATATACTGGTAGATCTGAGGGAGGGACAGTAGTCAGGGCACCAGCTCCCCTGCTGGTTCCATTGGAAGATTCAACTGAAGACAAGCCCCTGCCTGAAAATAGGATGGAACCTCTAGGTTGTGAGGTTCTCAGCAATGCTGCACAAGCCACAGTCACTGTCTTGCTCATCAGCCTCCATTCCCAGCTCTGGTTCTTCTTGTTTAAGAAAGGCTGGCCATCACACACTGTACTACCTTAGTGTAAGCCCTAGGGCCTGGCCTGTTCACATGTGGCCGCAAGGCCTCACTGGGCCTCTCCCTGTGAGTGCAGTCAGCAAAGCGGCCTGAGGCTCAGATCACAAGTGCACTCCTCTGAGGAGAGCCTGGCCCTTAGCTTCACCTTTCTTTCCCTGGCCTCGGCTGTCTGTGCCCTGCACCTCCCACCGCCTCTCTCCAGTATCCTCCCGGTGCCCAGTATCCTCTCTAGGCCGTCAGCTTCCAGGGCCAAAATGAAGCCGTCCCACCCCGTCCCACCGAAGACACTGGCCCTGTCAAAGCCGCACCCGCTGGCCAAGCTGGCAGGAGCTGCCGAAGTCCACGATCTTGATGGCGCTGCGCTTAGGGTTGCAGAGCAGGATGTTCTCAGGCTTCAGGTCGCAGTGGATGATGCTGAGCTCTGGGGTGGCCAGAAAGAGCAGAGCTGTGCAGAGCTGCTGGGCCAGCTTCCTCGTCAGGTTCAGGGAGACCCCTCGAAAGTGCGTGTTGCGGAGGAGGTCATACAGGTTGTAGGACAGCAGCTCAAACACCAGGCACAGGTGATTCCGGAACATGAAGTGCCGCTTAAGGTGCACTGCGGGCAACAGGTGACAGCGGGCAACAGGTGAGACACTGACGGCAGGTGGCTTGGGACCACACAGTAACCACCCTGGTAGACTGCAGTGGGTCCTCAGGGGTTTCTACACTGAGTGAGGCACTGGACTTGCAACATGTTAGTTCTCTTGAGCCTCTCACACCTTCCAGTTTTTCCCAGAGGGAAGGTTCTGCCAGCAGGAAGTAGTGAGCATGACTGCAATTGCAGCCGTTGGAAAGACAAAGCAGAGGATGAGCTCAAGGCCAGCTTAGATTACATAGTGAAGCCCAGAATAAAACAAAACAAAACCCCAAGGATGGTAGGGGTTAGACTATCGTAGGTTATGGGATGACAAAAGGGCGGCAGCATGTTTGCCTAGGAAGCACCAGGCCCAGGGTTCAAGCCCCAGCACTGCAAAGGGAAATAAAAGGTACCGTCCCCCCAAGAAAGCTTCAAAGCAGCTCTACGGCTACTCACTTCATTCTACAACACTGAACCAGGTCTGGGGTGGAGGCATGGAGGCCCAGGTCTTTGTACACTCATGCACAAAGACCGTTGGCTCAAGGTCCATCTGGATGTATTTAGCGAGACCCTATCTCAAAATAGTCAAGTATAAAAAGGTCTAGAGCTGTTCTGGGGGGGGTGGTGGTGGTTGAGGGGGGACCTGTATGCCTAGTATACATGAAGCACTGGGCTTCATCCCCAGAATAGCAATGCAAAATCTCCAAAAATAGCACCCTCATCAACCCCCCCAAACTACCAAAAGAACCTGCTTTCATCTTTGCTGTGTCTACCATGTGGCAGGGGATACTGGCTGTCCTCTTATTAAAGAGTCCCTTTCCAGAGGAACTGAAGATAGAGGCCACTGCTTCTCACATTATCAACTGTTGGGTCTGAACTGTCACCTCACGGATGTGACAGCTATGAGTGCCTCAGTTTCTCCAAAAAGCTGCCCTGTCCCTCAGCAGGCTGGAGGGAGGGGGGAGGTAATTCATGGCAAGTGTTTGCAACAGAGTTTGGCCCTCAGTGAGCACAGAAGGGAAACCATGGCCACAGCCTCCTGTGGTAGAGGTAGAGGAGCCCGAAGGCCCCCAGTGGCGGCCTCTGTGCCCGAGGCACCCTGCCCCACCCACCCAGGCCCAGGCTCACCTATGTAGTACTTCATCTCTGTATCATGCTGGTTCATGAGCTCCAGTAGGCGCAGCTCAATCTGGGCCTGGCTCAGGAAGGCCTTCTTGTTCTTGATGATCTTGATGGCCACCAGCTCCTGAGTCTGGTGGTCATACGCTTTCACCACCTGGGAGACACGGACGGTTACCTGGGGAGGTAGGACCACCAGCCACTCCCCTCTAACAATTCACAGCCCAGTGCTCACATCCCTTGTACCGGATACAAAATAACAACAGTTCTCTTATAAGGAGTCTTGTGATTTATACTCATACAGAACTAAGACAGAGGGACTAAGTGGCTGGCCCAGGACAGGACTTGCAGCAAGTGAACCACTTTGGGAGGAGGGAATGTTGGGTAGGGTTAGTGGTTGTCTGTATCCAGGTATTGGATGAGTGGCGGAGTCCCACACCTGGCCAAAGGAGCCTTTGCCAATAAGAGAGTCAATCTCATAGCGCTCTAGCCAGCGCTCGCCACTGCGCACAATGTAGTCGTGGTTGTCGTCGTCATAACCGTGGTTCAGGACCTTCTTCTCCTTCTTGGTGCTCGAGTCCTGGGGTGGCGCCTGTTGGGCCCGCCGCTTCTTCTTCGCATAGTATACCTGCTCAGGCAGCCAGGAAACCAGACCCTTGAGTGACCCAGGCAAGAAGCCAGGACCCTTTCCAACACCACCAGGGAGTTCCATTCCCCACTCACCTCATTGATGTGCTTGTAGGTCTTGATGAGGTCCACGGAGAGCTTGCGCAGCGGGGCTGAGGCCGCATCCCGGAAGGCCAGGGGCAGTCTCCGGGGCAGTAGCCGCACATCAGGCAATACCTGCGGTAGAAGACAGACAAGCCTTCATCTCTAGGGCACTTCCAGGGAGAGAAAGGGACCACTGAAGACTCACGTGACCATGGCCACGTTTCTCTAGCTCCACCCCATGCTGTAGAGCACAAGCACACACTGTGGGGTCCCCACTCATCTGCTCACTGTATGGAGTGATTTACCTCTGACCTTCCATTCAGTCCCAGGTCAGCCCTTTTGCTCCATATCTGGGTTCTGTCCCCCGAATCTTTGTACCTGAGACCGCCGTTTCTGGGAACCATGCCAACGAATTTTCTGTATCTGCATGTCCTTGCTCTCAAGTGTCTCTGCCCAGTTAGAAAGCTCTTGGATTGGGTCTCCCTGGATCTCCCTCTGCTCTCAGTTTGCTTTCCTTCCAACCTTCTCTAGACTTCTTTCAGGCCCCTTACTTCAGACCCCTTTCTCATTGTGAACACTGAGACCTGTGTCCCTGTCTGCTATGTGCCAGTGACAGTTCTGAACTACAGACACACATTGCACTTTACTTCAAAACCATGCTGTGGAGGAGGGCAGGCCACGGAGCAGCTCAAGAACTCAGGCCTCAGCAGGAATGAGGGTGGACTCTTCAGAGTCCAGCTACCTGAAACTCTTCCAGTATTGTGAGGCCTCCAAAGTCCCCAGAGATCCCCTGACAATCATGCTGTTGTCTGGAGACCCTTCAATCCTCAGGCAGCTGAGAAGGCAGCTGAATGCCTACCTGTGTGTGTTCCTGGGGCCCCGGAAAGCCAGAGAAGGGACCATGGCCTGGTGGGACGGCCATGGTGGGCTCAGAGGGCCGCAGGGGTGTGAGGCCTGGAGCGGGAGCCCGGCGGGGGGGCGCCTTCTCGCATCCTGCACCTCGGCTGCCACCGCCGCTGAGACCTGAGAGCAGGTAGGAAGTGGGAAGACAACATGGAACAAGAAGGCATGTAGGTCAGGGTCAGTTAGAGAAGTGGTGGGCATGAGTTAGGGGGCAGGACCAGGGGGAAGACAGGGAACAGGGCAGAGCAATAGCACCAGGTAGCCATGTCGAAACAGAAAAGGGTGGCAAGTGAATTAGCACAGCCATGTCTCTCAACAAATGACAAGCCAAATAAATGAATGAGGCATCACATCCAGAAATGTAAAAGGAAGTGATGAGAGCCAGATGGGTGGGAGAGGGTGGGTACAAGGCCAGTGGAAGAAGGGTACAAAGAAGCCAGGTTGGGAGAGCAAAAGAGAAGGCAGAAACCACGTAGAGTCTGGGGAGTAGAATTCAGTCTTTCTTTGAAATTCTGCTGGTGGCCAGTCTGAGGTCCTCAGATAAGGCCCCGCCCTCACATGGTCTTCCCTCAACACTGAGGGCCTAATTTCAAGCCTGGTCTACCCGCTAGTTCTTTCTACTCTAAACAACATAGCAGTCTTTGTGGACCTCCTAGCAAAACCAAGGTTATTTGAGAGCTTCTTTACATTCAAGCTATAGATGTCTCAGTCACCACAGCACCTTCCCCTGGGACCCATTCCATACTTCACCAAGACCACTCCCTGCTCCCTAGATGAGGTCTCCCGCACCAGGAATCCTAAGTAGTCTATATTTATCCCACTAGCATTTCCCCAAGACCCCTACTCCTCAGGAAAACAAGGGAGAGGCGTCATTTCTCAACATCTAAGAGTCATGGTCTTTTTCTTCCTTATTCTGGGACCCTTGCTATCTCCTCTATTTCTAAGTCAGGTCATTCCACAATTGAGCCTATTCCTAGAAGGGCCGGACAGCCAAATCCCTGAATATCGCACAAGACTTCACTCCCTGAAATTGTCCTTCGGAACAAAAATCCCCTCCCTAGGAAGCTTCCGCTTGTCAGAGTCCCTTCTATGCTATGTCTTGCTACTCCAGGTCCCCTTTATTGGGGCTTCATAGATAAACAACCTCTTCCCGACAACCCCCGCCCCAGGACCAGCTCTTCCAGCTCCCACCCCTACCCGGGTCAGGGCTGGCGCTGGGCCCATGGGGGGCTGGAGTGCGATGGGGACCCCAGTGCGGTGGGCGAGCGGCCAGCATAGCGGTGGTAGTGGTGGTGGCGGCGGCAGCGGTGATGAGGTGGCCGCCTGTCCCCGGCCCGGCTAGCCTAGCCAGCCCCGCGGCGGTGAGGGCAAGCGGGACAGGCGGCCTGGTGGGTGACAACAGCAGCCGCCACCACTGCCACCGAGGGGGAGGGGCGGGGAAAGGAGGGGACGAGGGTCAGACCAGGGCACGCGGGGGAAGGGGACAGCAGGTGGACGGGGGAGGGGCGGGTTAACCCTCGCCCTACAGCCCAGCCCCGCCCCGCGTGGCCACCCGCCCCCAGGGACCCTGGTGTCCCGCCCCCCACCCGGCAGGCCCGCCCCAGCCGGTGGAGTCCCGGCGGGCGGGGCCCAAGTGAGCCCGGCAGGCCGCACCTCCCATGGCAACAACCGCGCCATTGGTTGCTGCTGCCAAGAGCTTAACCAATTAGCACTCAGGGCAGCTGTTGCTAGGCGACAGCGAAGCGGCCAGCGCAGCCGAGCCCAAACAAAGGGCGGGAGTGGGTCCGGGTTGCCCCCTCCCAGACACCCCTTCAAGACAGCTCCCTCGGGCTCGGCCCTTCCAGGAATCCGGCTGTGAAGTGCCGGGCTCCGCTGCACTGGCCCGAAGCCCCCTCCTTCCCCTTGCTAAATCTCGCGGGGACGGGCAGGGCGGATCCCGGCCTGCCCCCCACCCAAGTGTGCCGCCCCGCCCGTCGCAGCACCGTTACCTGAGGGCGTGGGTAAGGGGATTCAAACTGCTCGGAGAGCCCGAGCTCAGACCTGCCCACTGGCTGAGGGTGTCCGGTGGACGCGGCGAGCCAGGGCCCCGATTACCCAGTAATGCAACCAGCAAAATGGCGACCACAACAAACCGGCCCCCCTGCCCCGGCTCCGCCCCCACACCCCTCACGTGACCCAGTGGAGCACTGTGCGCCTGCGCCTTAAGGGTGCTGAGCCGCGCACGTGCGTAGCAGCCACCAAAGAAGCATGCACCGTGTGACCGGATGAAACTTTCCAGGCACCACCCCCCAGCACACAGAAAGTTGATCAAGGGCGCATGCGTCTTGAGGCCACTGAGCAATCAGCACCAGACAGGGAAGACAGATGAGTCTTTTAATAGAAAAACAAAACAACTCCCCCTCAAAAAAATCAAAAGCCACACGTGCAACAGTAGCAACACACACTTCTTCAATCCAGACAGCTCTGAGGTTCAATTCTTCACCTTGGGAGGTGGCCTGTGAGGAAATCAGAGGAGTTGGAACTATTTTTAGTTTCCCAGGCCCAGGAAGCTCCAGCGGGTGGCAAGTAATGGAGAGGTCTATTCTGGTACTTACCTGTACACACCTACAACCACAGCGTGGTCTCGTTCATAAGGCTCCAGTGTCAGCTGCTCCTGGGGCTTCATGTTCTCTTGCTGCATCTTCTTCACTTCAGATGCAAACACAGCTTCGGCTGAGGCTGTGGAGTCAATGCAGTTGGCCTAGAGAAGTAAGAAGACTAAGTTAAAAGTATGTCTTCGCCGGGCGGTGGTGGCGCATGCCTTTAATCCCAGCTCTTGGGAGGCAGAGGCAGGCGGATTTCTGAGTTCGAGGCCAGCCTGGTCTACAGAGTGAATTCCAGGACAGCCAGGGCTAGGCAGAGAAACTCTGTCACAAAAAAGAAAAAAAAAAGTATGTCTTTGTTACAGAGTTGGAGACACAGGCTTAGCCAATTTCCTAACTTCATTAAAGAAGTTTTCATTTGGCTCCCACTGGAAACAGGTTGCTTCATTTATCTAAGGCAGTGTTTAAAGTCAGTAATTTTCTTCCATATCCCGAAGCCCAGCAACAACAGAACAATAGGCAGGCCAGCTTTGAACAAGGCAGGGATGCCTATGAATTTTCTGTATTTTAAATTAGCCTGTTTTAAAAATGTACCTGCTACGTGCAGTTGATACTTACTCTACCCCACCAGCATTCCAAACACTCAACATTTATCAGTCTTTCCTTCAACCGTCAAGAGGACCAACAAAGAAACCAAGTCAGGCAGGCGAAGGGACATGGCCAGCCGCACGACATCCAGCGCCCACACCACACTGCTGCCGCTCAACCTTACACTGCAACACCCGTACCTTAATGGAAATCACAAAGTGCCCTCCATTCCGCAGGAAGGTGTGGGCATTCAGGGCCACAATCCGGGTTTGGTCCGGCTGGGCCACATCGGCAAAGATGACATCCACCATTGCTAAGGAAAAAGGGGACAGCGGTTACAAACAGAAGCCAGTAGAGAGCTTCCCAGAGCCTCCCAAAGGGGCCTGTGCTCCTTCACCACCAGGTTCCTGGGACTCTCCTGCCTCAGTCTTACTCCCCACCACAAAGCCCCCCTCCAAAGCACCCCAAAGGTGGAACCAGGACCCGCAAGTCACATCACTCATCCACTCCTCTTGTAAATCAACGGTTGCCACCTACTCTGTGGCCAGCCCTGGGCTGGGCGTGGGGGACACAGAGACGAGTCAGACCCGGACCCTGCCCTCGAGATCCTCCCGGGTCTGGGGGGAGACAGACATGTCATCAAAAAGACAAGTAAATATGAGCAGTTAAAGACAAGACGTGGGCAGAGCTGTCAAATGACAAGGACCAGAGGAGGGCTGAGTGCAGAGAAAAATGCACAGAAAAAAAAAAAACCAAACCAACCAACCAAAACCCTATAAAACCCAAACAAAACAGTGCAACGGAAAGGTAATGTTTTAAGGTAGTGTTAAATCAACAACAACAACTAATGTGATGGAGTGAAAATGGCCTTTAAGGATTCGTAAAAGCGGTATCGAGTACCTCTGGAGGAATTCACGAGGCTCTCCACTTTTTTACTAGACCTTTGAGGTGTTTTTAAAAAACAAAGCCATTGGGTCATACTTGCTGTGGTCAGGGCTGGAATCTCATCAGATAATGGCTTTAAAACACAAACCAGGCAGTGTAAAAAGGGTATCGAGTGTTAGCGGAGGCAGAGGTAACCCCTGACACACTCTCCACCTGCAGCTCCTCACGCTGCCGCAGTGAAGAGGCCTGCCCGTCACTCTAACTCCACCTAATTCAGACTCCATCAGCATCTTCTGGGAAACATGCAGTGACTTGTCCTACCTCCCCTGGGCCATCCCGAGGCTCTCACCAATAAGCATGCGGTATTTGTGTGGGTGGCGAGCATCTTCAATTACAGGGATAATGTTGGTCCTCTTCTTGGCTAAGTTGATGAGGTCACGTCCAGAGCGGTGGGAGAACTCAACTGCGTAGACCAGACCATCCTAAAATCAATCCAACATCAGTGAGCACACTCTGGTGCTCAGTACCGGTGCTAACACTCGGCTTGGGTGCCACTTGTAGGAGGTCCTTAGACCCTCAAAACCCTGCTTTGAAATAACTGTCATTATGTCTACAGTCCAGGTGAATAAATGGGCCCAGTGATGAGAAGTCACGAGCCATGGTTATTCACAAGCAACCAAGCTTTCAGATCCCAATTTATCTGACCCGTGAGGCCAGGCTCCCAACACGGTAAAAACCCAGGCATCCAGGGTAAATAGAGACGAAGAAGCAGAGCTCAGAGCATTTGCAATGGACCAACACTTACAGGAAATATTTAATTTTCTAAGCAATTTCTTCTCCAGAGGGTTAACCCCTGGCTCAGGTGCTTCACTGAAATGCCCACACAGGACTGACTGTTGCTGCTGTTTGTTTTCAGATGAGGTCCATCTGTACAGCTTAGGCTAGGATTACAAAGGTGTGTGCTTTCACTAACTAAATTAAACAGCCTATAATTCAGTCAAGCAACAAGAAGCTGTCAAGTGAGACACCCAAGAAGTAGGCACTCTCTGCACTGGGGTCCTATACATCCACAGAGAACCTAAGTTCATTAGCAGAAACCAATCTGGGATATAACTCAGTGTTAGCATTTCAAGAAGCCCTAGGTCCAACACCCAATACTGGGTGGGGCTAGGGGGTGGGGCAAGGGCAAAAAATTAGGTTTGGGGGGGGGACATGAACGTTTTGCTTCTGTGTGGAAGCCAGAGGGCAATGTGAGGTGCCACTCTCCCAGGAACTCTACCCATCCTATTTTTTTCTTTCTTTTCTTGAGACAGAGTTTCTGTGTAGCTCTGGCTGTCCTGGAACTCACTGTGTAGATCAGGCTAACCTTGAACTCACCAGGTCTGCTGCTCCTGTCTCCCCAGTGCTGAGGTTAAAGGCATGCACCACCAATGCTAGGTCTATCATGTTTTTGAGACAAGGTCTCTCACTGGTGCTGTTTGTTGGCTCAGCAGGCATCAGAGATGGGCCTTCTGCTGCACTATGAGGGCATACACCGCCAGACCCGTTTAGTTTTGTTTTTTAAAATGCATTCTGAGGATCAAAATCAGGTCCTCATGATTGTGTGGCAAGCACTTTAATGACTGAATCACCCTTTCAGCCCTTGGACATACTTTTTTTTTTTTTTTTGGTTTTTCGAGACAGGGTTTCTCTGTGTAACCCGGGCTGTCCTGGAACTCACTCTGTAGACCAGGCCGGCCTCGAACTCAGAAATCCACCTGCCTCTGCCTCCCAAGTGCTGGGATTAAAGGCATGCGCCACCACCGCCCGGCTGGACATACATTTTTCAACCAAAATAGTGTGGTACCTCCACTCCCAGCTCTGGGTTACTTTAACACCGATTATACTCTTTGGCTCACAATTAAAATCAGGAACCCAGGAGTAGTATTGAAAGAAACTGTGTTTCAAGCTGTCCCTGTCACAGAATGAGGGATGAATCTGGCTCCATCTACATCACACAGTGCAGGGAAATGGACAGGCCCAGTTCCCTCTAGCCCCACACCTGTCCACTCACCGGGCCGACAATATCAGAGACGTGGGAGACGGTGGTGCCTGAGGCTGCCCCAAGGTAGAGCACCTTGGCTCCTGGCTTGATGTGGATCTGGTCTACACCGCCCAGGATTGCTGCTGCCAGCTTGGAGCGGAAGGGGTTCCAGGCTCGGTACTCAATTTTGTCATCTCCTTCCTGAGCCAAGAGAGATGGGGACAGAATCAGTGCTGGGTTCTTGTGCAGGACACCATTCCCTGTAACCGTAGGGCCCTCAAAAGAAATGGTACATTCCAATCGCTATGTTAAGAACCAAATGTAGATGTACAGCAGGGACCAGGACAGAAGCCAGTAAATACAGAAGTGAAAGACAGAACTGGGTAGTAGGCATTATGTCCTGTCCCAGCACAGAGGTTCCGGAACAACAGTGAATAGGACATATACCCTGCCCTCAGAGGTAAGTACTCATTGAACTAACTAAATACAAACGGACACAGGGGAAGGTGACAGGTTGCAGAGACCAAGCCAGGAGGATATGAACCAAAACAGAGCAAGGAAAATATGAAAAAGAGAAAACGGACCAGGAGGGCAAGGGACACTTTTGAACCAGATCTGGAGGTGGAGAGGGAGCCACCAACACCACCCTGGGAAGAGCATTCCAGGCACAGAGTGGGAGGTGAGCAAGGAGGCCTGCAGTTGGCCATAGAGACAAGGACATGGGAGAGCTAGGGCTGTGGCAGTGAGGACCACTTGGACAAGGAGGGTGACGTAACACAACCTCATCAGAAGGAGCAGGCAGTGCCTGACCGGAGACAGAGGACAAGGAGACAAGGCCAGGGAACTGAGAGGGGGAGCTGGCAACTGCCACAGCTATGAGGCCACAGCCTGCCTTATACATTAAGACATCCCCCAGCCGTCCCGTGTAGGACACCATAGCAAGAAGACTGGATAGCAGGAAGCGCTGCCAGCTGGGGCCTGGTACTTTGGACAAGGGTTCAGGACTCACTGAAATAGAGACTCTCTTTTCTCCGTACACAGATTCTCCAGGGACCAGATTCTTTGTGACAAGGGCATCTTCCTTTCCTCGACAGATGAAGACACCTGGTGAGGGAGGAGCAGAGTGTGGCTGGGGACGGTGTAGCCATGGCCCACCTCTGGCTGTAGCCGGTTCCCACCCGCCATGCTCACCTTCATGCCGGTGCGGTTCCACCATCACATTCTTCCCTGACTGGTTCCCTCGCTTGCCTCCTCGGCCACCGCCTCGACCCCGGCCGCCCCCAGACTGGAAGCCTCCACCTGTAAGAGAGAGCTGCAGTAGGGGAGGGAGGCCCCCATGTCTCCCCTCCCTGCATCCTTCGATAACCTGCTCCAAACCCCCACGACAACCTTACTCACCTCGGCCGCCTCCACCTCCTCGTCCCCTGAAGCCACCACCTCCTCCGCCACGACCTCGACCTCCACCGCCAAAGCCTCCTCGTCCACCGCCAAAGCCTCCTCGTCCACCTCGTCCTCCTCCTCTACCTCCTCTGTCACCAAAGCCGCCTCTGCCACCAAAGCCGCCCCCACGGGGGCTGAAACCTGTAGCAGAAATAGAAACGGGGACTAGGGCAACAGAGCTTCTTTGCCTGTCAGGTCCATGAATGTGAGAAATCACACAGCACAGGGCTCTCCGTACAGGCTCGGGAACCGTCTACCACAGCCAGAACCCATCCAGTGTCCCACCAGCAGAACAGATCCATAAGAACAGTAATCAACGATGAAAGTCACTTTCGTTCTACAGTACAGATGGATAAATGGGAACCCCCCAGAAGTGAAGAAACAAATCCCAGAAAACTAAACCCAACCAGAGTTTTCTTGAAATATGTCAAGTAACCCAGCTGGCCGCGAAGTCACCACGTAGATACTGATTCTCCTGCCTCCACCTCCCGAGTACTGTGTTTACAGGTCTACATCACTATGGGCCACTAAAGGCAAAACAGGACATAGATTATCTAATTAGGGAAGAGGCAGAATGCAGGCATTCTGGCTTCCTTGGTGCGACAGCTTCACACAACTCATTTTATCCCTCGTATTAGTGAGCCCTGCATACACGTATGCTTGACAGAAACAAAATCTGCTATGCCCTCACAGTATCTTCAAGACCCCTCCATAAAAGTACAAATCCCCTAGCCTGCTGGTGGTCAGTCCTGTTAATCCATTTCCCTGCTTTCAAGACTGCAACATCCCTCCCAGCACAGGGGGAAAATCTCCAAATTGTCCTTTTAAGGATGAGTGATGGTCTAGATGGGCGGGCTAGAGCACAACAGTACAACCCCAGGCGTAGCAGCCCACGCCCCAAACTCCAGCACTCTTAAGAGGTGGAGGCAGGAGACCTCATGGAGAGCCCTTGCTTCAAAAGGAGAACAGCCGGCTGGGGATACAGCCCAGAAGTCGAGGGCTCTGAGGGCTTGTTCCTTGGCCCCAGCTACAGGGCGCAGCAAACACGGTCCATTAAAGCAGCAAGCAGTGCACGGAACTGGACTCGATGCGGTTACTGGGTGATAGTTAGCTTTTCTTTTTTTTTTTTTTTTTTTTCGAGACAGGGTTTCTCTGTGTAGTCTGGGCTGTCCTGGAACTCGCTTGGTAGACAAGGCTGGCCTCGAACTCAGAAATCCGCCTGCCTCTGCCTCCCAAGTGCTGGGATTAAAGGCGTGCACCACCACCGCCCGGCTTGATAGTTAGCTTTTCTATGATGGCTCCAAAAAACTTTTTTCGTACTCTTGGAGGTGGGGCACACGAGTTTATCACAGCTTGAAGAATAGGGGTGGTTCAAAACGGTCTCACTTGATGTAAACTGTCAGGTAAAAACCTGCTCAAGTTTCAGTCTCAGCCCTGCAACTATACCCCACTGACAGCTTCAAACATTTTTTTTTGTTTGTTTTAAAAATTTGTTATCTTTTTAACGATGAACATTAGTGTTTTGCCTGCATGTATATCTTACAGATGGTTGTGAGCTGCTATGTGGGATGCTGGGAATTGAAGCAGGGTCCTCTGGAGGAGCAGCGAGTACTTAACCTACGGCCTCCTGTTGTTTTTGAGCCAAGGTCTCACTATGCATCCCTGACTAATCTAGAGCTCCCGTGTGGACTATATGGCGCTTGGAACTCAAGAGTGACGCTTGTTTTCATTCAGAAGAGAATGGCGTCCTGTAGCTCATCCAGGGGGAGGATGGCCATGCCACAATTACTCAAGACCCTAAAGTAGCAAAGGTGCATGGGAATGTTAGAAAAGTCAAGTAACTGCATACACAAGAGTACTTAGGAGAGGAGCCACTAGCCAGGGCTATGAGACTCAACCCGGCCCCGACAGAACAGAGATCTGGCAACTCGTTGGTATCCTCATGGGGATCGGTGGATAGCAGGATCAGCTCAGTCACACAGTACTCAGCGTGTACCAGGGTCCATTTCTGGTCCTGAGGATTTTAGGAAAATGAACCAAAAGAACTCACTAGTCCACACACAGTCTCCTATTTTAGAATCTGCTTCCCGCCTCAAAAATAGCAACTCCAGCAGGGTGAGGTATCACATGCCTGCAATCCCACCACTTGGGAAGCCAAGTCCGAGGCCAGCCTAGGCTATTACAACAAGATGTCATTTCAATACACAAACATAAAAATAAAGGATCTTGTTGAGTAATGTCCATCATACTCTGTAGCATACCTCTGTTAAACAATCTCCCCCAAAGCTGCTTCTGCACTCAAGACACGATAATTCGACTACTAGAAACCTCTACAATTCTCACTCTATCATTTGATAAGAGAAAGGTTGGGGGAAAGCACACAGATCACAGGATGCCAGTAGAACACAGACTAGCAATCCCTCCACCCTACTTCACCAGACTTCCAGAACAGAGCACAAGATATTCAACATGTATGGAGGGAGATGGGTTATTATTCCCTGCAGTGATTAACTCTCACCTTGTCTACAGGAACATGCGCGCGCACACACACACCAGACAAAAAAACCTGCAATAGTGAAAACCGACCCTCCCGCAACGGTGAAAAGCTCAGGTTATTACCAATGTAGCACAAACTGGTATCAGACTCATTATCTAACTGCCTCTGCTTGCCGTGGGCTAGGATTGACAAGCAGTGTTGTTACAGCCCAGAGTAACATTATCACCGAGAAAACCACTAACCCACTAAGAATTCAAGAGAGAAACGGGAACTTTCTATTGTCAAAGCCAGAACTCTCGCCATCCATCAGAAAAACGCGGGAAATAGACGAATTTACATTTGTCAGGCCAGGCGTGGTGGCGCACGCCTTTTAATCCCAGTGCCCTGGAAGCAGAGGCTGGTGGAAGCGGGCCAGCCAG
Source organism: Mastomys natalensis (assembly GCA_021653895.1). Taxonomy (NCBI): domain Eukaryota; kingdom Metazoa; phylum Chordata; class Mammalia; order Rodentia; family Muridae; genus Mastomys; species Mastomys natalensis. The sequence continues at coordinate 23,659 of JAJTUV010001681.1, forward strand.
AGTCACGTGGCAAAACGCTCTCAAAAACCAAACCAAAACCAACCCCTCTCACTTCCAATCACCCACCCTGCTAAAGCCGGGCTAGTAAAGTCTCTCTCACTACAGAGCAGGGACTCCCAGGTCCCCAGAAGCTCTACTCCCACAAGCCTTGGGCCCCGCCCCTCCCGGAAGCGCGGCGAGCGCCAGCTTGTGCACGCGAACGCCGCACACCGGAGCCGGAGGTCCTCATTCACCCGGGTGAAGCTGGGTTGAGGATCAAAGTCTCGGTGACGGAGAGTGACCGAGGGAAGAGGGAAGGCTTGGGGTGAGGACAGGGGGCCTTTCTATCTGCGACTCCAGTCGGATCCCTCAAAGCCACGCTCGGAGATCCAAGCCCCAGCTCTGGGTCAGGGTCTGAAGCCGCAAGCCTGTAGGCCGGTCGGTGAGCCGAGCTCCCAGCCACATGCCCCCGGCCCCGAGCAGCCGCCGTCCCCGCCCGCCGCGCCCAGAGCCCCGACTCCTGCCCGCACCGCGGCCTCTACCTGGCTTCATCACTGGGTTCTGGTGGCGCGACTCCGGCAACCTGCTGCGTCCCCGACTCCACGAGTCTCAGGCTTTCGCACGTGGAAAGGAGCGCCTGCGCGAGGTGATGCGCGGCGCGTGACGGAAGCGCGTAACCACGCCCCTTACGTGCGCATCCCCTCTCCCGGAAGTCGGAGTCGGCGGCACCTTGGGTGGGCATTTTGGCTTGTCTGGCGGCTCTGTCTTTCGGCTCCTTGCTTTTTCCCAGCGTGGCAAATGTTATCACAGATGCGCTGCGACTTTTCCTCTCACTTGTGCTAGCACTCTAGGAATCAGGGGTTATACTCAAACTGAGTTTTTAAAAATAAAATTATTTTTCAAAGACTTTAAAAAACTTTTTAATTCAAAAAAAAAAAAAAAAAAGGGCCGGGCGGTGGTGGCGCACGCCTTTAATCCCAGCACTTGGGAGGCAGAGGCAGGCGGATTTCTGAGTTCAAGGCCAGCCTGGTCTACAGAGTGAGTTCCAGGACAGCCAGGACTACACAGAGAAACCCTGTCTCGAATATCCAAAACAAAAAACAAAAACAAAAAAGCAAACTTTTTATTCTATCCTTAGAAGCGTTTTGCTCGTTTTCCTGTGAACCACGCGTATGCAGTGGAAGTCAGGAGAGGGCGTCAGATTCCCCCCTGGAACTAGAGTTAGAGGCGATTGTGAGCCGCCAAATGAGTGCTGGGACCCGAACCTGGGTCTTCAGCTAGAGCAGTATGCTCTCTTCACAGCTGAGCTATCTTTCTAGTACAGCCTTATGTTTCTGTTTATTGTAGTTGATGTTTATATTTTGTGACAGGGTTTTGCAGTGGGGCCCAGGCTGACCTGGAACTGGGGATCTCTTATGGTCTCCAGGCTACACTTTGCTTTTCTGTTTTTTTCTTCCTTTTCCGCTCAAAAAAGCTCTCTCCCTTGCACCATAGAACAGGTTCTCACTGCTTCTGCCCCTGCCCCTGGCCTCTTACTGGAAATCTCCAGTCACCCAAATAAATGTTGCCGCAACTGCTCCAAGGCCAATTTCCTTGCTACTGCTGGTTTGCAGTTGCTTCTGCAACTGTCCCTTCTCTTCAGGTCATGGATTCTACTACATTATCACTCTACTGATAGTGATCAAATCAGTTGATCGAAGATAGAATTGCAGAAGGCCCAATGTTAACGTTGCACCACCAGGGGGTAGCACCGGAACGACCGGTTCTCCAGAAGGATCTCTATAGTCAGATCTTATTGCCTTCCGTGCAACTGAAAGACCATTTGTACTAACCACAAACTTTTGGTTGGGTTATCAAGGACAGTGTTTTCCCTCTGGCCTAGGTGAAGTGGTCGCCAAGGTTTACAGAGGCTTCTGATGGCAAAAAATCCATGTAAGCTGTTAGGAATAGTCAGGGCCAGAATAGTGCTTCCTAGAGCAGGAGTTGTCTTTTAGCTTTAAGAGGTTGCCCATGCAGTAGAGCTTCCTGGAAGTGTGTGTGTGGGGGGGAGGGGTGCGGGGGCATTCAAGAGCTTCCTGGCTGCCATGACAGCAGACCAGCTGGCTGCCAAGACGGGGTTGCTTGGATGGTAGTCATTCATGCAAGGCAGCCAAGTGCCAGGGAAGAGCTGGATAATTGTCAGGGTGACAAATCACCCTAGCAACTTTTTTTTTTTTTTTTTTTAAGACAAAATGAGCATTAAAGGGGATTCTTACAATACACGCTTGTAAGACACTGACAGTGCTTTAGTGCTTACATTTGTGTGTGTGTGTATGTTCACAAGTGGGCATGTGCTCACACATGTGCAGGTATGCAGAGAACAGGAGGATGTGGGTGTCCTATCTCCTTCTCCCTTGTTCTCTTGATATAGGGTCCTCACTGAACATGGAGGACCAGAACATGGCTGGTGGCCAGAAAGCCTCCTGCCTCACCACTACCACCCCAGCGCTGGGGTTACGGGCACGCAGGTGACCACTTCAGTTGTTTTTTAACATAGGTGCTAGGATTTGAACCCAAGTCCTAGCGCTTGCTCAGTGAGATCTCTTCCTTGCTGAGGTACCTCCCAAGTGCCTAGTATTTCTAAAAAATTTAATTTAATTTCTTTATTGATAAACAGTTTACAGAGTATAAATTTGCCCATTTCTACAATTCAATGACTTAGTGAGGCATATTCATGGGGGTTTTAGGACACTTTTGATAGTTCCAACATGTACACAATGTAGTGTGCTCATATGTGCCCCCTAAACCTTATCTCTTTCTAACTCCTGACGACCTCTTTAGTTTCCCAACTAGTCCCCTCCTACTATCATGTCCTATCTATCTATCTATCTATCCATTCACCTAGCTATCATCCATCCATCCATCTACCCATCTATTACCTATCTCATCTACCCACCCATCAACCCATCTAGCTATCTATCCATTCACCTATCATCCATCCATCCATTTACCCATCTATTTATCTATCTCCATTCATCTATCTATCTATCCATCCATCCATCCATCCATCCATCCATTCGTGTACCCACCCATTTTTCTGTCTGTCAATGGTGCAGCATTTGTGCAGGTAGCCATAGCTGCCGCCATGTTTGTGAGTGCAGTGGTCTAGAAGCCATGTTAGAAGACAGCATCTCACAGCATTTCTCAGCATCAGCCAGCTCTTACAGTGTTCCTCAGCATACCCAGGGCCATGGTGGGGATGATACAGATGTCTTGTTTAGAGCCGAACACTCAACGCTCACTTACTGTCAGCACTTGAACCAGTGATGTCTCCGAATTAACTTTCACTATTGCAAATGGATGCTTCTCTGTCCAAGGCTGAGAGAAGCACTAACTATTTTATGGATATAAACACAATTTATATTTATTTAGAAGACAGTTATAAATGTCTATTTAGCACAACCAGTAGTAAACCCCACCCCACTTCTTCCAAGTCTCTTGTCTCCTCATCTATAGGCTTTTAACAAGGTTTACAGGAGCAGGAAGGATTTCCTTAGTTTGGAGCAAACCTTAGATCTAATTGGAAAGTAGTTAGTTGCCCCCAGTCATGCCTGGCCAGTTGGGACTGTAACAGGTAGGACCCACAGTTGGCTAAAACAGTTGATGACTTTTCTTCCCCAACAGGCTATACAGCACAGAATGATACCATGAAGCTAGCCAGCAGGGAGGAAGTGCCAAGTTCCAACGGGGAAGTCTCTGTGTCCTGCAACCAAAGTATGTGATGCTTTCAGCAATATGGTTTTTACCATTGAGTTCTGATGGGCAACCAAGAGAATGGCCGTAGCCTGTATAGTTGGGGATGGAGCGCTCTGGGGCCTCACTGACGAAAGACACAGGGAGGCACCTCACGTGTGGCACTGAGATTGTTATTAGTATCTTGGCTTCTAGGAGTATCCAGAAGTGTCTATTCATGTACAGTATGCCCACACAAATGGTTTTAGTTTTTATTTTAAGCTTCTAATTTTTTATAGATTATATCTTGGTTAACCATTCCTCATATCCCATCTTTCCCCATCTCTGCTTCATCCCTACTTAATACTTTTCATACCTCATCTCCCCCTCTCTCATATCATGCATGTCTTCCTCCTCCCCCGAGACTCCCTCCGTTGTCATGGTTCCTTTCTTGCTTCCTGGCCTCTGCTCTCATTCCATTTTGAGCACAGAAACCTGAAAATTCAGATCAAAGGTCCACAAAAGAGAGAAAGCATGTGGCATCTGTCTTTCTGTGTTCGGGTTACCTCACCCAGTGGAATATTTTCCAATTCCATCAGTTTGTATTTACAAAGTACAGTAATTTTAGTATATATGATCACCGGGTTTATGTCAGTTTGACACAAGCTATAGTGATCTGAGAGGAGGGAACTTCCATGGAAAAATTGCCTCTATAAGTCAAACTTATAGGGCATTATTTTGATTAGTGTTTTATGGGGGAGGGCCCAGCCCACAGTGGGCGGTGCAGTCCCTAGGCTGGTGGTCATGAGTCCTATAAGAAAGCAGGCTGAGCAAGCCATGAGGGGAAAGTCAGAGAGCAGCACCCTCCATGGTCTCTGCATCAGCTCCTGCCTCCAGGTCCCTGCCCTGCCTCAGCTCCTGCCTTAACTGCTTTAGATGATGAGCTGGTATATGAAAGTGGAAATAAACTTTTTCCTCCCCAAGTTGCTTTTGGCCATAGAGTCTCATCTCAGCAATAAAAACTCCAACTACGGCAGGATACATGTAGCTTTCATATTCTTATAGAAATTGAATACTTTTAATGTTTTTTTTTTTTCTGCTATAATTCCTTAACATATAAATATCAAGTTGGAATATGTTGGTATCAGGCTCCGAACCAGGTGACATCACATCTAGGCGACCCCCATATCGTTGCCAAGGCAACCACCATACATTCCCAGAATTCACCTTGCTACCTCCCACCCTTACCTGGGAGAGGCTACAGCACCGCCATATAAAACAGGCAGAACCTCCTGACCTCGCTCTCTTCTTTCTCTTCTTCTTCTCTCTCTTCTTCCGTCTTCTTCCTCTACTTCCCTCCCCCCACCATCTTTGCCCTATCTCCTGAATAAACCCCACTTGGAACCATTTGGTCTGGTGTGGTCTGTATCATTGGTGCATTCCCAATGATGAGTTTATAAAAAGATAAAGAGATAAATAGTATGTTCTGTGGGTGTGTGGAGAGGTATGGGGAAAGGGGAGGTCTCAGCGGGCCCATGCAGAGGCATCTCTTCCTCCTGAGGGACCAGCCACACACTGGTATGGTATAGAATAGAGTTTATTCAGGGAATGGGGAGGGGAGCCAGAAGGGTAGTAGAGGTAGGGAGAGAGAGAGAGAGAGAGAGAGAGGAGAGAAGAAGAAGAAGAGAAAAGAGAAGTAGAGGAGTAGAAGCTGGCCAGGAGCACATGGAGAGAGTGGGGGAGAGGAAAGGCGGCAAGGGGACAGAGGGACAAAAAGAGAGGAAGAGATCAAGAGAGATAGGAGGGGGCAAGCAGCCCCTTTTTTAGTGGGCCAGGCCTACCTGGCTGTTGCCAGGTAACTGTGGGGGTGGAGTTCAGACAGAATGCTAACAGAATAGCTCTGGATTGTACTGTATTAGAATGTTTTACTTTTTTTTTTTTTTTTTTTCAAGACAGGGTTTCTCTGTGTAGCCTTGGCTGTCCTGGAACTCACCCTGTAGACCAGGCTGGCCTCGAACTCAGAAATCCACCTGCCTCTGCCTCCCAAGTGCTGGGATTAAAGGTGTGTGCCACCACCGCCTGGCTTGACTGTGTTTTAAATCATGATATTCACACAAGAATTTGGGGGACAAGGAATTGAATTGTTATGCTTAATGTGAGGTTTTTGTGTATCAACTTGATAAGGGATGCAGTGTCCTAGAGGAGTCCACTGGGGGTGGTCGTAGGCTAAGAACATGAGGTAAGCACCAGCCTGGAAGGGAGCCAGCGAGCACTGTTCTCCATTGCCTCTACTCTAAGGTCTTGCCTGAGTTCCTGACTTTCCTCAATAATTGATGGTAATTAAGTGGTAATGGAATAAGTCTTTACCTCTCCTGAGTTGCTTTGGCCATGGTATTGGACATAGCAACAGAATGAAACTAGAATATAGGATGAGATCTTCAATCCCCTCGGTGCTGTTGCTATACCTTTCTCTCTGACTCTCTCTGCTCTCTGGGACTGTCAGCCATATTGGTCCGCAAGGTGGGGTGTGGGTCAGAAGCCCTGTGAGTACATACGGGGAATGATGACACTGCCACCAGCTGCAGGGAGACAGATCAACTTTACTTGGGGTGATTCAAGGCTTATATAATTTTGAGGACTGGACGTAGGACCATGCAGGATGGGCAAACGTCATTGGCTGAAGACTTAGGGTCCTAAAACATCTCATTAGCATGGGGAAGTGTTTCAGGAATTCCAGCTGCTGGCGAAACAGGCTCTTCTCAGGAGAATGGAAATGTAGCGAGGCTTTGGGATGTTCCAAAGGGAGAGGCATGGGTTTTTTTAAACTCCCCAGACAAGGTCAGAGAAGAAGAAGCCATGTCAATGAAAGGAGTCCTCCATATGGCACTGAGCCCAGAGGCTATCCGGTCAATGGTGGCCTTCAACCTTAATTAGCAGAGTTTTCCCACACTCTCTGCCGCCCGGCTAAGCCAGTAATTTTGAAAGCTACTAGGCTGTGTTCCCATTTTCCCCCAACAAACACTATCAATTTCTAAGTTATGTCTGTTGTGTTTATAAAAAGATAAAGAGATAAAGAGTATGTCCCATGGGTGTGTGGAGAGGTATGGGGGAAGGGGAGGTCTCAGCGGGCCCATGCCGAGGCATCTCTTCCCCCTGAGGGACCAGTCACACACGGGTATAGCATAGAATAGAGTTTACTCAGGGTATGAGGAGGGGAGCCAAGAGGGAGGGAGAGAGAGAGAGAGAGAGAGAGAGAGAGAGAGAGAACGAGTGAGCAGAGAAGTAGAGGGGGAAGGGAAGGGGGGAGGGGGGAGGGGGAGGGGACAGAGAGAAGCTAGAGGCAAGAGAGTAAGAAAGAGAGCAAGGAGGGGGCAAGCAGCCCCTTTTATATGTGGGCAGGCCTACCTGGCTGTTGCCAGGTAACTGTGGGGAGGAGCATACCTGGCTGTTGCCAGGTAACTGTGGAGGTGGAGTTTAGACAGAATACTAACAATGTCTGCTCTGTTTGTGATTTTAGCTTGTCCCCAAACTTCAGACCAGTCAGAAGCTCAGTTCTGTGTTTCCCATTTTTCACCCATCACTGGCTATCTCTCCATCGTACTCCTCTAATGCAGATGTTCCGAGAATCATCAGATCTGTCCATCGACTCACTGACCTGCCCACCTCTTCAATAGCTTACCCGCTTGTGACCACACTGCTCCCATTGCTATCAGTCACACAACTTCACTCCTAGCCTTAAACTGTAAAACTGACCCCCTCCCCCCACTCTCCAATCACGCTGCCCCAGCATCCTAGAAGCTGAGAGAACTGGCTGGTTCACAATAAAACTCTTGAAATACATTTTTATATTTTCCCCTCCATCATCCCAACCAGAAACTCAGTAAGGACTCAAACCGGTGGCGTCGTCTTATTCTGACACTTCCTATGATAGAACATGAACTAAACCCGGCTCTCCGAAGCCCCCTGTGTTCTCTGTGGTGGCTTGAATGGTCCCCCATGAGCTCAGGTATTTGAACACTTGGTTCCCAGTAGTTGGCGCTGTTTGAAGTGGAGACTCGTTGGAGGAAGTACGTCACCGGGTGGGTTTTGAGAGATGAGATCTTGCCCAGCTTCCTTCTTTTTCTGTTTGTATTTGCAGCTGAGATGTGATTTCTCAGCTCCTGGCTTCAGTTTCCTGTGGCTATTCTGCTTCTCCCGTTATGGACTTCCCCTCTGGAGCCATAAACCAATATAAAGTCTTTTTTTGCTATAAGTTGTCTGTGGTCAAGGAGTCTTCTCATAGAAACAGAAAAGAAACGGTTCATTTTCCTAGCATCATCTCTGTCTGCATTTTTCTTGTTAAGGGGTTCCTACACTAATCCTCACGCTGACTCCATGAGAGCTCATTCTGTTTGAAGGTGATGAAACCGAGTCAGAGAGAAACCGGGCGACTCACCAGACTTATAAACGCAAGGTCAGAGTCTGTTTGTCTTTCTCTCTCCACCCTTCACCTCTTCTCCCATCCAGCCCTTCACCATTTCATCCATCTACGCCTCTAATCATCCATTCTGTGACTCTTAGTCTCCCGTGTCTCTCCCACTCTGGCCGTCTGACTCTTCATCTGCTCACGCACCCACACACGCAGCCTTTCGTCTTCTAATAAAGACCCATCATCATCCATGTCTCCCGCAGTGGGGAGAAAGTTGGGGAGACAGCAGGAGACACACTCTGGGTGTATACATTTACTCAATGCTTTCAGGTTTGGCTTCAGGGGCTCAGCAAGGGGGGAGGGACAGGGAAGGGACACACAGAACATCTTCCAATCACTGTAACTTCTGTGAGGGAGCAGGTCTTGATGTCTTCATGACAGTGGTGACTGATCAGTTGGAACTGCAAGAGACAGACACTTAGCACTTGATCCTGCAGACTAAGCGTCCACCCACACTACCTCTTTCCCTAGTTCCCGCAAGTTTGGCCTCCATTCTCCATGCTCACCATGGGGAGAAGTCCTGTGCTCTCCACTTCTCCATTGAAATCTTCTCTTATCTTTACGCACATCATTAGTCCGGTCCCCATCAAAGTTTCCACAGGCCCCACACAGCACGGCTGCGTGGTCATCACCAACCATCACATCCAGATGCCCGTCTTTTCCAAGCCACACCTGGACCCCAGCCTTCTGGTGGACAAGCATGGAGCCGTCGGGCATCTTCCTCACAGACACAGATGTCAACACAGTAGCTGGGAGATCCACGCGGAGACCATTCACCTGGTGGAGGGGTAGGGGAAATGAGGAAGTGAGACTTGAGTGACAGAAGAGCTGAGGGGTCACCAAGGCTGGAGTCTTCAGGCACAATGAGGTTTAAACAAAGGGGCAAGTGCTGGAAGAGAGGAGGGTTACATGGAGGGATGGACAGGTGGGGAGACAGTTGGGGGGGGTGTCTACACACAGCTCATGTTCTGCTTATGCCCATTGCAATACGATTCTCAGATTAACTTACTAATATTTCTTTGTTGTCAGAGGATGGAAGGATGGATCCTCATGATATTCCGACATTAAGGGGAAAAAGCTCAGATCAGACAGACAAGTGAACAACTGAGCGAGTCTGGGCCGCTCTCCAGATTCTGCCTTTTAGGATATAATAATGACTTACAAGGTTCTGTTTGACTTCTGTTTTCCACTTGCATTGTATCTTTTTAACCTCTCATTGTAATAATTCTTGGCTATCAGTACAACTGTATACTGAGTAGAACTCAGTATACGATGGGGATCATGGAACCTGGAAATTGACTTGAGGAATCCTAACACTTCATGTGCTGCCAGCTTGGCTAATCATAATGTATCACTATAACTAGATGTGTACAGGTAGTCCAAACTGGCTTAGTGAGATACAGCCCTGGAACTTTCGTTAGACCAGTTTCTGCTGTTGTGGTCAGGGTGGGACAGGTGGTATTCTCATGAAAAAACAACTGTCTAAGAATGAAGATGAAAACCAGGCAAGAGGACTCTCCCCTTTAATCCCAGCACTTAGGAAGTAGAGACAGGTGGATCTGTGTGAGTTTGAGGCAAGCCTGATCTACATAGTGAATTTCAGGACAGCCAGAGCTACACAGATACATTCACACATCCTGCCGAGAGAGAGAGAGAGAGAGAGAGAGAGAGAGAGAGAGAGAGAGAGAGAGAGAGAGAGAGAGAAGCTGGAGTATCTGGGTCACTTTTCTGGGGCCGTCTCTGGACTTTCCCAGATATGGAGCCAGTCCATTCATTTCCCTTCAGCCCTCAGGTTTGTATCTGGTTTCCTGTCACTGCTAACCAGTGGAGTCTTGGTCAAAACCAGCAGCAAAGCTAGCCTGTGACTTGAATGTAAGAACTCAGGTCAAGAAGAGGGACCCAGGCTGACATGGAGAGACAGGTACAAATCCAAAGAAAAGTGCAGAGACCCGGAATGGAGGAAACAGACTTCAAGGTCACCAGGTAGCCAGGATGTAGGACACGTGACAGGAAGAAGGAAAGCCAGGGAAGATGACCCTGCCCTCTGTGCCCAGGCTTACCCACACGCCCTTGCTTGGGTGACAGTCACCATACCATCCAGGAAGAAGATGTGGACCTTGCTCACACTCTTGTCATTGTCACGGCAAGGCTGGACATCAGCAAGCACACGGTACCAGGGCACATTCTTCAGGAGTCCCGGGCATCGAGAAGAAAGCTCGTAGACACCGGGGGAGCTGATTATATTGAGAGCTCCATCGAAGGTGATGAGGTGACCACCCACTGAGAAGGTACAGAGACCTTTGGCTGGCCAACAACCCCGGACTCCCGCTTGGATCTCACAGACGCGGCCAGATGGGCAGCCAACTTCCTGGCATGTCAGACCGTGTTTGGGGAGCAGAAACAGCTCTCGCTGCAGTCTGAGGACATCAGTGAGGAGTTCACCTGTGCACAGAAAGGGATGGACGGTGTGCATTCACACAGAGGGCAGCTGTAGAGTTCTCAGTAAGATCTGGCTAGTATGTCCTCTACCCAGGAATCTCAATGGCCCCCAGCCTGTGATTTGTAAATAAAACAGCAGAGGCCAGGCTGTGTGGAGTTCATGTCTTGACTCAAGAGCCTTGACAGCCCACCCGGTCAGCACTCTGTCACCTCTGCCCAGTTCCAGTGAGTACAAGCCTGGGCTAGCACACTGAAAGATGAGTCACCATGTGGTACAGACAATGACCCCAGCTCAGGCACTTGCCTTGGCTTGACTAGGACTTGTTCCCTTAAACCATGTAGGACTTCAGTCCTTAAGGTTTTATATTGATGGTCTGAAGAGGGTGGAGACTTTATCCATCTTGGAGTTTACAAGGAGGGACTCTGGTTACACTGGAAAAATATGAATGATCCTAGAAGCTCTTGCAAAACTAGTATTAGCCTATGATATTGATCTTTATTAGCAGCAAGGTAACCTAGGACATAATGATTATCTGTGAGTCACAAAACCACCTTTATTCATAAAACAGTTCTCCTGAGATATTATCTTACAGTGATAAAAGGTTAGTGGGCCACAGCAGCATCTCTCAGCTGTCCCATTAGGGGACAGATAAACTCTGAGGACTCCCACCCCAAACTGCAGTCACAAGATTAGAAACAAAGTCATTGTTTTAATCTATTACATTTCCTAGTGATTTATTAACATTAATTATATGAAGATACTTATTACTACACTACATAAAAAACTTACTGGAGGAGGTAAGGTGGTGGGTGCTGGGGACATCTCAGAGTCCCAGTGCCCGTGGCCTGGAACAAATGGCCCAGGAAATTCCTTTCCCTGAACTGAGTGTCTCTTTTCTGATCATCTTCTCCTGTTTCTTGTCCCTCAAACCCCTTGCCCTGGGATCAGTCCTCGGGCCTAGGTTTTCTCATTTTCTCCCTAGAGGGCTCAGTAGAATTTGTGAACAGAAAACATTGTCTGCTTCCTCACAGGCCCTGAGTTAGAGAAGGTAATGATTACAGATGCTTGTATTGAAATAACCCGTGAAATCTGGGTGAAGTCAACTGATAATGGTATTGAATAACTGTGAATTTTCTGGTCTTGATCATTATCCGCTGTCACGTGATCAAATTCCTTATTGTCACAGAACCCAGACTTAATGGCTTAGGGATAAAGGAGCCACTGTGTTTGCAAGAAAGTCTCAAATGTTTTATAGGAAATACATAACAGGTACATACACCCAAACAGACGGTGGTAAAATGGGCGTGGCTTCAGTGAAAGAGCCTCAGGAAAGGGAATTCCTCTACACACATGTTTACAGTTGTCCTAAATTAGATTACTTAAAAGAATAAAAGTTTGAAAAAAAAACCATAAAACTTTGAAAACTTTTTTTTTTTTTTTTGAGACAGGGTTTCTCTGTGTAGCCCTGGCTGTCCTAGAACTCACTCTGTAGACCAGGCTGGCCTCGAACTCAGAAATCCACCTGCCTCAGCCTCCCAAGTGCTGGATTAAAGGCGTGCGCCACCACCGCCCGGCATCTTTGAAAACTTTGGAAGAAAAAAAAAAAAAACCCAAACCATTAGTGTAGTTATCACAAAACAATTATCCCTTGACCGAGAAGCCCCTGAAGGTGCTGGCTGGAGGATGCTAAACCCATTCTATACATGGTATAGGTTTTGCATCTAACCCACCACATCCTACTGTACACCATAAACCATGCCTAATACAATGCCAATGCTACAGGGATACTTAGGCAGTGTGGTGCCTGACTAGGAGATCATGACAATAAAATCTGTACATGATCAGGACAATCGTCGTTTCCCGTAATATTCTGCACGTACGATGGAATCGATTGATGCGGACTAAGGTTCAGTGAGTTGCCTGTCCTACTAGTATCCCAAGGACCCCCATGTTTGTATCTCTCTGTGGACTTTCCTCTAGGTGTCTGCTTCACAAATCTACAAGGGCTTAACAGTGCAGAGGTCAGGGATGAGGTGGGAAGGTACAGAAAGAGTCAGGGACAGGAGGGGAAGTGTTGGAATGGAACAAGGCACACAAGAATAGGGTCCGAGTAGGAGGCAGGTGTGGAAGCTCAGAGGAGGCTGCAGACCTAAGCTAAGGGATTCCAGATGGCTTCCAGAAGCAATTGAGACCTGAAGGAAAGGGCAGTGCACAAGTTAGCACTTCTGGCTAGTGACCAGTTTCTCTGTTTCACAACCTTTGTGTGCAGCCTGCTTCAGATTGTTACAATCACAAGATGAATTAACATTTCAAACAGACTTATGCGTACAAAGCTTTCAAAAAACATCAGCAAAGGATATTAACTATAAAATCCCAAATCACACTGTTGAATGATTGGTAACTGAGCCGCCCGCTGCACTGTTATGGATTCAATTCTTTTTGCTGAATGGGCTGCACGGGAGGCTGAGGCAGACCCTCACTGGGTACCAACTGTCCTGAGCACCAGGTGCCGCGGAGCCAGAATGCTGACTCGGCCTCTCTGCGGGTGAAGGAGTTCAGAGAGGGAAGGGGAGTGGAGGAATGGCCACACACCCAAACAGCAATTCCCACTTCCCGGGAGCAGGCATGCTACCTTAAATGCAGCCATGTGTTTACAGTGTGACCAATGCTGTTTAGGTGGAGAATTTATCCTGGTTATCTAGCATTCATAAAAGAACTCCAGGGAGATGTTATGCCACACAGAGAAGTGATAGCAGAGATTGGAGTGGTGTGACCAAGCCAAGGACTGACCAAGGCCACCAGGGGCTGGGAGAGGCAACGACTAGATTGTTCTCTTGAGACAATCCAGTGTCCCCTTCCATCACTTTGATGTCATTGCAGCGAGTCTGACCTTTGACTCCTGGCCTCCAGAACTTCGGGGAACTAAACTCTCATGTTTGACCCGCTGAGCCTGGGGTGACTCACTACAGCAGCCACAGCTGGGAGCAGGTGGTGGCCCTCTGTGTCCCAATCCTTGAACAGAAACCCAGAGCACAGCAGTTCTGGATGTCCCCCTGGTTCCTCCACCCACACTGACTAGAGACTCGTGGTCCCCCCCCACTCACCGGCATATATTGGCCATTGTGGACACAGCCGCAGTCCTGGGCAGGAATGCACACACCCTGGGAGAGCAGGTAGTGATCGTCGCACTCACACCCTTCAAAGCACTGGGTGGTGCAGCCAATGAGGCCACAGAGAGCAGCACAGGAGCCCTGGCAGGCGTGTGTGCAGACAGAGTAGTGGCTGTGGGCAGGACACTGGATAGCTGGGGGGAGAGGAGGCAAGGTGAAGGTGGCAGACAGTCTCCCAACCCCGTCTTACAAAGATCACATTCAGGTATACAGACAGTTACAGCTGCCATACTGCACTGGGAGAGAAGAGGTAGAGAGGATTGGGAGGTGAGAAATGCAAGACAGAGTGTCAGGCCTGGGAAATGGAAATGCTAGGGTAGATGGGAAAGCGCGGAAGAAGGCTGGGCGTGGCCTTGGAGGACCAGCCAGAACAGGGGTGGGATGAAGAGGTACAGGAAGATAGCACAGGGAAGCTCGTGAAGAGGCTGAGGATGGGATGATGTGGACAAGCAGGCTGTCAGGATGTGTTGGGGAAGGGAGGCAGAAGATTAAGACGCACTGGGAGGCTCAGGTGAAGGAACAGATGACCCGGGGGAGGCTTTGACAGGGTTGACTTGGGACAGGGGAAAGTGGAGAATCTAGGTGAGCTGGGAGATACGTGCAAAGGGTTGGGATAGCACAAGAATGAGTTTGAGGATGGGGCAAGAGAAAGACAAGGCACAGGAAGATAGCATAGCTAAGGCTCTGGCTAAGTGTTGCAGGCTGGTGTGGCTACCATCAGATAGTCACTGGGGCAGGAAAGGAGAATCAGGTTTGGGGTGAAGTTGGATTTCAGTTGGAAATACAGCAGGTGCAGAGACTTAAATGGCCACCAGAGTATGCCCAGAGAGCACAGGGTACATGAGCCTAGCCTACTGTCTGAGCTAGTGATGGCGTCCACAGTCAAACCGGGACGCTTTCAGTGCCATTGGGTAGATGATAGGACTCTGGGTCTAGCTTTTAATAGGAAACTGAAGGGGAAAAGGCTCTTCACCGAAGCTCCAAGGATCATTCATTGCTTTGGCATGGGGCATCTGCGGGGACTTGTTGCTACCCCATAATTTGGAAATAGGTGTGTGATTCTGGATTGGTGGTGGTGGTGGGGGGCTATTGCCTGTGGCCTTGCACTGAGGATGTGAGAAAATAGAGTCTGTGGGAAGAGCCAGTGAGCCTGAGACTCAGGACTCCTGTGGGCTCTCCACCCACCCAACTCCATTTCAGGTCACTATGGAAAGAGCTGGGAACAGCCTGGGAAAAGGTGAGTGTTAGGGCTGGGGGGTGTGGACTCTTGACTGGAGTCTGAGACCCCCGAGCCAGAAGGAAAGGAGGAAAGCCACAGAGGATGCCAGGGCAGGGCTGGGAGAAACCCTGTTACAGGCAGGGACTTCTCTTGAGCAGCAGACGGGGAAGGGGGGCCAGGGGTCACACAAGGGGTCGGAGACACTCACGGCAGAAGCTGTCTGTCCTCCAGGGCTTCACTGCTGCACCAGCTGCCTGGCAGACCGCAGTATAGGCTGCTAGGATTCGGCAGAGATAGGTTTTGTCTCCATTATGAATACACAGATCAAAATCACATTGGAGGAAGAAGTGGTGTTCGTACAACCTCAGAACCTTGTGGCAAGCTGCAAAGGGGCCGTTGGGGTCCCGGATCTGCTCACAGAATCCATATATCTCAGATGCTTTTTTGTTTTCTGGCAAGCACACTGGGCAGCCTTCGGGCCCACAGCCTTCACCACAGCCCAAGGAGGAGCCGGGAGCTCGCCATGCAGTTCCAAAGGCCTCCACGCTGGGGGCCACTGCTCCACTGGGCAGCAACAAGTCGTCGCTCCGGTTCCCATTGAAGTTCCCACAGAGGCCACAGACATGGCCACGGAAGGAACTCGGGATGGACATGAGGATATAGTCATCACCATCAAAAAGAAGTTTCAGCCCACCTTTTGTCTGCAGAAATATGTTGCGGCTTTCAACAGTTATATACATGGATCCTACAACCACGGGTAGTGCCACAACCTCACTGTCCACGGTCACCTGGATGCAAAGGTCAATTAAGTTGGAGGTCAGAGAACATTAGTTTAAGGAAGACCCTTACAGTTCTGGCAAAGAACATTGTCTCTCTTAGACCCTCATGGCAGAGCTAAGTGCTTTTTTAATTGGACTGGACTAAGGTTATTTTTCTCCCAGGGAAGGGATAGGGCCATGTCTTCAATAGGTTTCAGAGTGGTACCTTTGCCTTCTAAACCACCAGGTCCTGGGTACCTTCTTACCCCACTGGTGTTTTTCAGTGCCCTCTGGACTTTCATGTTGGCCAGTGTCTCCTAAGACCTTCCAAAGTAGGGACATGACTTCAGATGACCCTGTATGTGGGGCTGCATCCTTGTAGAACCACGGGCAAGGTTGTGTCCACTCACCTGTGGCCCTCGAGCCAGGACCACAACCTGGTCTGCCACAGTAACCACCAACCGCTGAGGATCTCCAGCCAAGTCCTTCTCAAGACAATGGAAAACTCCTCCTCTCCACGTTTCAGGAAACAAACTTGTGCCAAGATGTAGGAGCAAGAGCCATAAAGGTTATATTCCAAGCCATCAGGTGTGACATAATGAGTACCATGAAGGACCAGCATTAGTTTAGAGCCTTTGGGTTGGCAGGACCGGATGCCGTCCTTATCCAGCACTTCTCATGGATCCTACAGGTCTTTATCCGGCAGGTGACCTGGCCTTCAGGTCCGCACTCACAGAGCCGCTCACACTCAGGGCCCAGGTAGAAGGTGGCACCTAGCACATAGTAGCGCCCATGATAGAGGCAGCCACACTGGCCCACGGGCACACAAGTGTCACCACTGAGCACAAAGCCAGATCACAGACACAGCCCTCACGGCAGATGGTTTCACAGCCCTCGGGGGCTGAGAGGCTTGGGCAACTCACAGGGCAGGAGTCACCACAGAGCTGGTAGTGGCTGTGGGCAGGGCACTGGAGGGCTGTGAGAGAGAACAAGGAAGAGTCAGGCAGAGGCGACGGTGGGATCAGGAGGGCTTGGGTGTGAGAGTCTGACTGAGGCCCACCGCCTCTGGCTTGGTATGGGACTGGGCCTAGAACATACGACAGGGGCACTGATGTGGGCTCTCGGGTGTGGGGCATAACTTGGTCTCCCTGGAAGGGTGTATCACCCTGACAAGTACTTCTAAAGCAAGCGACTGTCTGGGGATATGACCACACACATATGAGCAGAATGGTCTAGAACTGACCAGGCTTTACTGGTGTGAGTGTGACTAGAGACCCAAGTGTGGGGAGGCAGTCAGCCTGACTGAGGACAGTGCCGGCATGACTGGAGCACCCGTGGGCCTCTCTGACGTGCTCTGCTTCAGGGTGCCACTGTAGCAGTGTGTACATGATTGAGTGACACTGACCCAGCAGATCTTCCTGAAGGAGTTGTCCCACACCTTCTGACTCAGTCTGCTTTGATCTGCTGGGGACAGGTCCTGATTCCAACTGAGCGTGTCTGATGTCTGACCTGTATGTGGCAGGCAATGTAGGGTCTCCCCAGACACCACTGGGCTATCTGACCGCTTCTATTCCAGTGTGGGAGATGGTCCAGGGGCTTGAGACTTGGCCTCTGACAGGGGTTCCTTGCTGAGTAGCTGTCACTGGGTCATATCCAAGCCCATTGGAAAAATGAACCTGCAGAGTGAGCTGCACCCAGGGTTTCTGACTTTGGATGTGCCCTGGGTCCTTCCCTACCCCACTGGTGTTTTCCAGTATGAGTGCCAGGGTGTGTCTCTGTCAGGAGGTGGAGGGGATGGCCCTGTCTGTGTGAAGCTACATGGGTCAGTACTCACGACAGAAGTTTGGCTTCCTCCACTCTTCAAGTTGAGCCTCGGCATCCTGACAAGCTACCACATAGGTGGCTATAGCAGGGCAGAGGCCTCCCGGATGTCCCTGAACCTGACAGGTGTCCAGCAAGCAAGCCTCGAAGTATTGCGTAGGTGGCACAAGGCTGTGGCACGGTGCTAGTGGGCCTTTGGGGTCGTGATAATGCCGCAGGCGTCGGGGCCACGGAAGGTTCTGTTGTTCAGGTGTGCATGGTTGTGGGCAAGGCCCAGGCTCGCACTCGTCACAGCCTGCAGCTCCGCCCACTTTCCAGCCCTCAGGTTTCCCGCCCACTGCGGTCAGGTCGTCGCTGGGATCCTTGTTGTAGTTCCCGCACAGGCCACAGAGGGTGCCTGCATAGGCTGCGGGCACGCGCAGGCGCACGAAACTGTCTCCGTCGAAAATCAAGGAGAGCCCCCAGGGGGTGTGTACCACCAAGCCCGTGCCACTTAGGTGAACAAATAGCAGTGATCCCAGCTGGAAAGGCAGCATTACCATCTCTCCGTCCACCTGTGGATGTGGGAAAGGGGAACCAGTTGAGTCCTGTCTATTTGCGTTTCAATCTTTTCCCCCCTTCCCTTCTCCCTCTTGGTCTGGTCCCTCTCCCTCCACTCCCTTCCCCTCCCCCTCCCCTCCCCCCGCAAGCCCCCACCTCCATCCCTGTCACTCTGGGCCTGCTCATTCCAGTCATGCTCTCTCCTCCAGCCTAAAGTACACTGTAGCTGTCTTCAAACATACATATGAAAGCATCAGATATCATTACGGATGGTTGTGAGCCACCATGTGGTTGCTGGGATTTGAACTCATGATTGCTGGTTATAATAATTGTCAAGAGACTTGTACATTGGTTCTTTATGCTATCCTTAAGCAGGGACTTTTGACAATCCACCCTACAGAGGAAGACTGGAAGGCTGAACCTGGGGAAGCCACTGCTTCCAGCCTTCCAGGTCCCACAGACTGGAAGCTGAACCAGCCTCATGCTCCCGCCAAGCTGAGGAAGATGCTGTTTGTACATCATAGGCTGGAATGGCCTACCGTTCACTCACCTGTAGCTTCCTGGGCCATTGGGCACTGAGGGTCAAGCTGATACCATAATATGCAGAGTGACACTTCGGGTGTAGCTGACAGCCTGGCTGCCCCTGTGCTCATTAACCACGGTGACATTGAAGTATTCAGTCCCTGTGGGTGGCGCATGGCAGGGTGCGCTCAGCAGGTACTCGCAGGCGCCTTGGAAGTCAAATCGGTGTCCATCTAGGGTGGTGTAATGCGGATCACCCAGGCTTGACACTCAGCTATGCTTGTCGGTTGGCAGCCGAGCTCCCCAGAGGGCAACAAGGCACACTCCTCACCCAGCCCACAGCTGGCAGGCTTGCAGACCAAGGAGTCACCTCCAGGTCCACAGTGACACTTCTGAGAGCAGGTGGCATCAGTCCAAAATTCGGTGCCTGCTTCATGGTATGTGCCATTGACCCAGCAGCCACAGCCACCATCCAGGGGAACACACTGATCAGCACTCAGGACAAAGCCCTGGTCACACTGGCATCCCTCCACACAGGGCCCGTCACATGCAGCTGGGGTTGTGTGCCGTGCAGGGGGTGGGCAGCTGGCTGGGCAGGGTGGGCCACAGAGCTCATAGTGGCTGTTGTCAGGACAGGGGATCTCTGTGGGAGATGAAGGAGGGAGGGAAACAAAGAACAATGTTGGACTGACCTCTGGGGACAAAGTGGGAAGAGAATCAACAGAGACAAAGTGGACAGAGAGACTTACAGATCCAGTGTCACAGTCAGAGAGGGACACAGCGACAAAGTAGAGTTGATACAGCCAGAGGCAGACAGAGAGATGAGCTGGAGACACAGACAGACCCAGTCAGGAGACAGGGATGAACGGAAGCTGAAAGATTGCAAAGGGTGGGAGTGAAGCCAGCCCAGCCCAGAGTCAGTGTCATGCACCCAGGCCTTGTTCTGCTCCCTTCCACTCACCACAACCAGCCTGAGTCCTCCAGTCCTGGATTTTGATGCCAGCAGCTTGACAGGCGGCAGCATAGGCAGCCAGTGCCTGGCATAGTATGTCTTTGTTGCCACCGCCCAGGCAGACGTCCAGCACACAGCCTTTGAAGAAGCTTTCAGGAGGCACATGGGAATGGCAACTGGCAAAGGGACCCACTGTGTCGGGGGCCAGAGGTCCACAGAAGCCAGGACCCTCATACTCCTCCACTCGGTCCTCTGGGCATGTGGGACAAGACCCCCGACATTCATTCCAGCAAAGAGGATCCCACCCTGGAACTTGCCAGCTGCCACCCAGGTAGGTATTGAGGGTGCCATTGTGCCGTTAGGGAAGACTTGATCATTGCTGGGATTTTTGTCCATGTTTCCGCAGAGCCCGCACACTGCACCATGGTAGCTGCTGGGCAGTGTGACCTCTACTCCCAGTTCCAGTCGTAGGTGACCTGAAGCCCGAAGTCAGTCGACAGCACAGCCTTGGAGCCTCCATGAATCACCATAATCGCCCACCAGCCAAGTAGACAGGCAAGGCCATCAGAACTCCGTTCACCTGGGGAGAGAGGGAGTCCAACAGGGGTCATGGGAGGAGTATATTATCCTGGTTCCCTCCCTTTCCTTGTCAAGGGTTTCTTCCTGGCTGATGTTCTAACCAACTAACTCAGGCTTGGGAACACGACCCAGCACTGGGGTTTATTTTTGACCTCTTGATTGATTAAGACCTCTCCCAACTCTGGCCTTCGTTGGGTGCTCGGATTCTACTTCTTGTACCTCGACTCTGCTAATGTTTTTCTTGTGGATGGTGATGCTGGTGTTATAGGTAGTTATGGTGACTCTCTTCACGTGGACACAGCAGGGTTGCTCTGGCTCTCATGGTTGGTGATGACCTTGAAGGGGGTCAACCCCTCAGCACGGATGCCAGGGCAGTCAGTTCCCGCCAGCTGATATCTGCAGGTCCCATGGAAATTAGTGTTCAGGCCATCAAAGGAATGGTAGTGATGGTTTCCCCACACCAAGCACTTGGACTCATAATTGGCTAGGCACACTCCCTTGCCGTCTTTCTCTGTGCATGTTTCCTGGGACCGACAGGTGACACCTTGGCATGGGTCTATGGAAAGAGGAGACACATTCTTGAGCGGCTGCCTACCACAAGCACTGCTGTTCCCAGAATCTACCCCCACAGAATGTACCAGGCATATTGGCTCTGAATGTTGCTACGAGGGAGACCAGATTCTAGGCAACAGTGTTGACACCTAAGTCCTAGGTCCTAGGGTTGCTGTGGGAAAGAGATGGTTCAGCCGTTAAGAGTATGTGTTGTTCTTGTAGAGGACTGGAGTTGGTTCATAGCATCCATGTGGAGGCCCACAGACATCTGTAACTCCAGTTCCAGGGGGGATCAAACACCTTCTTCTGGACTTTACATCTCTGTGCTCAAGACCCCAGTCCTGGGATATCCTGGTGAGATTTCTGTGTCCAGGGCCCCAACATCTCACACTTTGACTCAGTCCCTCAGTCTACATCTTTCGGCCTGAGGTGCTAGCTCCGTTTGCAGGTGGTACTGTGGTCTGCCTCAGGAATCTCATTACTGATAGTTATATTGGAGAGCTGTCACGTCCCAGGCTCCATGTTAGTGCCACTGTACCACCCTCCCCCACCCCGTGTTTCTAGTTATGGGACGCACATATACACTCTGTGTGTCTAGTCATCCAGTCTTCAGACTTGCTCCTCTGTCTTGTTTCCTGTTTGAAATCAGCCTGGAAGCTCTGTCAGCAGAGGGCTCTCGGGAGTCTGCGGGAGGGGGGCAGGAGGCCTCCTGTTCTTACAACTTGCTCTGCTCTTCCAGGCTGCTGCTGCTACTACTGCAGCCGGGTTGGCTTTGTGAGGCCTGAGGCAGGTGGGACACTAGCTCTCTAGCTGGTCACTTAGATACCCCAGGTGGCTGCTTCCAGCTGAGTTTCCTCAGAACCTCAGTGGGGATTTCACTCCTGCAACCCCTAATCTGATAGATCCTTGACACCCAGAGGTGGTTGCAAGGGTGCCTATTCCAGTGGGGTCTGAGAGCCTTAGGGTGTGTCGCTTCACTATCCCTGCCTTCTTAATGTGGTGAAGGAAGGCCGAAGGGGCCACTCAATTGCTTGTACTATTCCTAACCCTATAGCAGTCGGTGCTGGTAGCACCCTTTCCCAGCCCCAGTACTGTGGATAGACTCCAGCACATGCTAAGCAAGGACTGAGTCACATCCTCAAATATGTAAATCACTTGCCATATTAAACTCTTTCTCCTGCCGTGACCCTGACCAATGTAGACTTTCCTCAGTGACTCTGAAATCCTGCTCATCATTTCTGAGAATCCCAGCCTGGCCTTCAGTTCTGGAGTTCTCATCCTTTGTTCATTTCAGGAGAGGGTTGCCTTCCTAAGAAACTGGTTTGAGGTTAAAACTGTGTCCCCAATTTTGAAAGAGGGGTGCCTCTTCTAAGACCTGTATCTTTAAAATCAGGACTGTCTGCTTGAGCAAGGTCAGTCAAGGTTCTTCTTTGACTTTGTCTCGGTTTCTACCCTGGGGACAACTACCTTAGAAACTCAGAAATCTGATTTCCCAGTGACCCCTGGACCCTGATGTCGGTTTCTGAAGCCCCGATGACCAATCCAATGAATCAGTGGGCAAGAAATCAGAGAACCTTTTGGTGCTTGCAGTTGTAAATAAACCTGTGTTTCACTGAGAAATTGTTCTCCAGGCCATGTGGCCTGCAAACTTAAGTAATTGTCACTGCATTTGAGAGAAAAAGATTTCCCAATCTTGCAGTACTCCAAGGGCCTTTCACATCCACCATCAAAGTCTTGCCTGAGGTTCCCTGCTTCCTGGCATCCCATAAGGCCCCCTGACACCCAGACTGTATGACCTCTGCCCTTGGCTCCTGGAATCCCAGCCTAAGGTCTGGCATCTCAATCCACAGTCCTCTGAATTTCTCCCCATGAAGCATGTCACCCTCAGCTCCCAGCCCATGTCCTGTGTCCCCCCACACCAGCCCAGTCACACCCCCAGCACCTTTGCTGAGGCAGGTCAGGACACCTCCTGAGGGCTCGCACATCTGTCCTGGCTTGCAGCTGTAATGATGGCACACCATGCCTTTGCCTGGTTGGCACATACAATGCTGTTGGCAATTTTCAATGAGAACTGACTCCTCTGGCTGTGGGGACAGAGAGCATGCCATTAGTAACCAGAGGCGGGTGCCAATCCCAGTGTTTCAGGCACAGAGAGGTTGGGGGGACAGCTCTCAGCAGAGTGGTCCATTGCCAGTGAAACTGAGGCATGGCATGGCTTTGAGGCTCAACTCATCCACCTATCCACCCACCCATCCATCCATCATCCATCCATCCATTCACTTTATTCATTCATTCGCCCATTCATTCTAAAATATGCAGTGTTTAGTAGAAGCAGAGTTGAATAGTCAATGCAAACAAAGCATGCCAGGTCTGTTGGCACAGCATTCTATCACTAGGGAGGCTGAGGCAAAGGATTTCTGAAAGTTTAAGGCTAGTCTGGACTATATAGGGCCATATGCCAAGACCTTCAAAAAAGAAAGAAAGAGAGAAAGAAAGAAAGGAAGGAAGGAAGAAGGAAGGATCAGGGTAAAGGCTCTGGTGGAGGCTCTTTCCAAATTCTAAATAACGCAACTTAGTTTCCTTAGGTGTCATTTTTCTCATTGGCAGACAGTAGATACTTAACAATAGGACGGAACTAATAGAATACAATGAACCTGGCAGTGGTGGTGGCGCACGCCTTTAGTCCTAGCACTTGAGAGGCAGAGGCAGGTAGATATCTGAGTTCGAGCCCAGCCTGGTCAACAGAGTTCCAGGACAGCCAGGGCTACACAGAAAAACCCTGTCTTGGGGAAAAAAATGACAAGTATCGTTGGCCTTAGTACAATGTGTGAAGCACAGGCGACATTAAAAAGACAGCTTTTCAATAATCCAGGCTGCTTAGTAAAGGGGTAAAAGTGAAGCAAGAAAAGATAATTATTGTAAGCTAAGTGATGAGCAGGTATAGGGTGAGATGCTTCACTAGTCTCTTGACATCACACATTTGATGTCATAACGAAAAGCCTATCTGTGTACACCAGACAGGTCCATGAGCATTGCTGCCCCTCCACATTTGCTTTCATTACTAGGTTTATGGAAGGGGAACCACAGGGAGGGTACTGCCCTCTGAGTCTTCTATCAACAAGGCAGAGTTACACACACACACACACACACACACACACACACACACACACCTCCGTGTTGGGGAACAACGAAGTGCAGAGGAAATGAATAGCTGTTATAACAGACAAGGCTCCTCTGTGGTCATGGGACAGAGGATGGGCACATCCCTCCTCGGCTAGCTGCTATAAACGGGGCTGGAGAGATGGCTCAGTCATTAAGAGCCTTGGCTGTTCTCCCAGAGGACCCGAGTTCGATTCTCAGCTCCCCCATGGCAGCTCACAACCATCTGGAGCTCCAGCCCTCAAGGATCTAATACCTCCTCTTAGCTTCTTTGATGACACCCACCAGGAACACACATGGTGTGTAGACATGCGTTCACACATAAAAGAAAAGTAAATCTTAAAATCTATTATAATCATATTGTCAAGATAAATTATTTGTTCTAGTAGTATAAGCCCTGGTGTTCATTTTTCCTGTAAGGTATTGGAGGGTAGGACAAATTTGATTCCCTACTTGGCAGCTACTGGACTCTCTCATTGCTCTGGCTGCCTTGAGCCAAAGGACTGTCACTCAAATGAACCAGCCAGATTAAGCTCACATCAGCACCCGCGGTTTTGAGCAATCCATGAATTTGTGGAGAAGACTTTTGGTTTTCCCTAGACTTTTCCTTATCACAGATCTCTGCGAACTCTGAGATAAGCTTACAAGCATTTCTAGACTGGAGGTGAAGTGCTCCCCCTGGTGGTCTGGCAGTGAATGTTGTTGACCGGTGCTGAAGAGGCAAAGCTGTGATTGTGTGGTCTAAATACCCTTGCACTGTGGGCGCGCTGTTCAGCTCACCTCCTGACTCAGCTGGGAGACAGAGCCCTGTGCCACCTTCCATGGTGTTACATGGATGCCCAGTGAAAGGCTGCTTCTGGGTGGTCTCTTCCTGCTTTCTTTTCAGTATGGAGGGCTGAGCCAGCAACACCAAGAGAGTCGGGCAGCAGAGTGGCCAGCTGAGTGGTGGGAAAGAGGAACTGGGGCAAGGACAGAGGGTACAGCAGAAGGATGAAGGATGAAGGACTGAAGACAAGAGAGGGCAGGAGGCTGTAGAGAGCCAGAAGAGAAACAGGAGGCTCTGTGTGCTGGGAAAGTTCCAGAGGGCTTTACATGCCCCAGGCCTATGGTGTAACACTGGCAGCTGCCAAGGGCTAAGGAATCCTTGACCCCTTAGGCTTTTGTAAGAACTGTGACACTTCCTGAACCAGAGCTCTGACAGCAGAGCAGCTCCTGCCTGTTCCACCTCTATCAAACACCTGTGGCTACAAAGGGCCCAGGGTCAGCACTTGGCATACCATGACCCTTTATCTTAGCAGAGCAGAAAGACTCCAGCCATGTGACTCACAATAGGATAGCCATCTTTGTCTGGAAATGGCATACAAAGGTAAATCTTGACTTTGGGAGCCAGGGGAAGACTTTAAAACCATACCCATGGTGCCATTTGGAAAGGTCTTTTCTACTCTTATGAGGAGGGTAGACCAGAGGGAGGAAAATTAAGGACTGGACGAGGACAAGGTGTACCAAGTCAGGGTGAGGGGAGGGGACAGATGTGCCAGAGAGGTATTCAGAAGGTGGAATGATGGAAAGGCTATAGAGCTGACAAGCAGTAAGGGTTGGGTTCAGGAGGAAGTCCCGGGCTCTGTCAAGAAGGCTGGGTTCCTACCTCATAGTAGACTCCGTTGTAGTGGCAGCCACATTTCTCCATGGGCACACAGGCCGTGATACTGTGCAGGAAGTTTGTGTCACATTCGCAGCCCTCTGAACACGTGTTCGGGCACTGGGTAGGAGTGGTGATTGTCCAGCAGCCCAGGGAGCAAGTGTCTGCACAGACCTCGTAGTGGCTGTGACGGGGGCACTCCATTGCTGTAAGAAGAGAATACCAGTCAGAGAGCAGGGTGGGGGTGGGATTCTACTCCTGTCTCCCAAGGTTCCCTTCTCCCTATCCCTCAGCGTCCCATCACTCACGACAGAAAGTTTGGTTTCTCCACGGCTTGACAGTGCCTCCAGCCGCCTGGCAGGCCCTCACGTAGGCATGGATGCTGTTACAGAGAATGCTCTGGTTCCCGCCACCCAGGCAGAGGTCAAAGACACAGTCTTGTAAGGGACCCTGGGGGTCCAACAGCTTGTGGCAGGCAGCCAGTGGCCCTGTGGGGCTGGTGAGCACCCCGCAGAACTCTTTCTCACGATACTTCTTTTCCAGAGTTGGGCAGCACTTCTGCTTGCAACTCTGTCCCGGTTTGCAGGCAGGCCGGGGTGTGCATGAAGAACCTGGCACAACCTTTTCCCAGGAGTCCCCCAGCTCATCGGGACTGGCTGCCTGTGAGCCATCGGACTTCTGGAAGTCATTCTTGGGGTCATTATTGTAGTCCCCACACAGGCCACACATGTGTTTATAGTAGTTGTTGGGGACGGTGACATGCACGCTGTATTTGAGATTGTAGGACACGAGCAGGCCAAATTTGGTCTTGACGACCACGTCTGTGCCGTGCTGGAAGGCCTGAATTCTATTGTCATCCAGTAACACAGGCATCTTCATGTTCACACCGTTCACCTGGGAGTCAGGGAGTGACAAGCTCCAGAGAGCACACTTTGAGGCAGTCTGTCACTCAGTGCCTCTAGTCTGTTCTAGATGTTCCTGTCTGACATTGAAATCCTTAGTAGCACTACCTTTCTGCTCCCCCCCACTTCCATATTTGTGAAATATGTATAATGACAGCATTTCATATGAGCCAGGACCTTGAAATGTGAACACATTTGGAAAAAGGGTCTTTGTTGGTGTAATAAAAAATTATAATCTTGCCCTAAAACCACCATGGATCCAATGGCAAGTGTCCTGTGAGGCACTGGAGTAGGACAGAGACCATAGAAAGAGCATCATGGGAAGACCCTCTGTGCCCTTGGGCAGGAGACTCACTTGTGTTTCTACTTCCTGTCTTTCTAGGAGGGATCCGGTGCCTCGTCTCCAGAGTGTCATCTAGGGAATCTGATACATGACACCTGCAGAGGCTTGGGCTGCAGACACACCCAGAGGCTTGAGGCTCTGTTTGCAAGTCTTCATTCTGGACAGTTAGGGGCACTCAGAGTTGCTGCTGTGAGTGTGGTTGGATGCAAAGCCAGGTTCCATTCCTCATCTGAGGATCACCCGAGGGCTCTGCCTGGTGCACCCCTGATCTCACCTCATCTGTGCCCTTGCTCAGCACACACACCCTGCCCACTGGCTTTTCATAGGTGTGAGAGACTGGGAGGAGGCAGGGGAAAGGCACGCCCTAGGCATGTCCTCAAAGCCATTCCTCCCCAGGCTGGTAGTGAATAAAGGCAAGTCACTTAACCCTCTGGGCTCAGTTTCTGCCTCTGCAGTGAGGGACAGTCACAGGGAAGCTGGGTTTGTGGGTTCCCACGTGTCTGGAGCTGCTCATTTGTCAGTTGCTAACCTCAGAGCTTGGGGCTTGTTAGGGAAGATGCTGCACCTGCAACCCATGTGCAGCCCGTGTGACAGCTCTTATGCCTACTGCTCCCAGGACAATAGATGTGTGCTGGATGTCAGTGGGGGATATTCCCAGTGTATCTCAAATGCCAGTCTCCTGTGAGACACCATCTTCCTACTCAGAAAAGCATTAGGGTGTGGTGCGGGATCCAGTGTGCTGTTTCTTAGCAGCAAGCGCCTTGCTTTTGCTAAAGAATTTCAACACAGTGTTGGGACTTTGTCTTCCAAAAAAATGAATCCAATCATGGTGCCTTCTCCAGCTACCATTGCAGGTTAAATTGATGGTGAGAGTGCCAGGTGTTTAGCAGCCAATGGGCCTGGGGCAGCATTCAAAATGAGTAGTTGATTTATTGTTGTTGTTATGGTTGCTAAGGGATGATGGTGGTTATACATTGTCCTCTGTCCTTGAACCTTCCCACCTCTGAACTTTTCTATGTTGTGACTATATCAAGTGCTCCTCGTGGGTAGGAAACCATGGAGTTGGCTTGAGCAGTGTTGGGTAGCAATTTCCATGAATATATTTCATCCTTGAGAGAGGCTCATTAGGATGCAGAAGTTCTAAAAGGAAGCTCTATAAGACTAAGGAGGAAAGTAACTCATACGTCTCAGAAAGTTTCTAAAACTTAGCAGATACTCAGGGTCCCTCCCTCCTCAAAGTTATATAAGCAATGGGAACTGCTTGGAGATTCTCCTACTTGCAGAACTAGCCAGAGGTGGTTCGAAAAGCTCCAGGGTTTCAGCTTTGCTCAGTTATCAACGTGCTTGGGTAGACTTTTGTTTTCCCAGTTTCCTTTGAGTGTTTGTGATCCATGAGTTTATATTCCTTTAAGAAACCCATAAACTCATTGGTTCAGCAAGTTAAACTTGGGTGGTATTGTTATTCTGGCCATTATTAATTCCCATCTAGGGCTGAGTAGATATTTGTTCTTATCTTCTCAGAAAGTGTGTCATACAACAGGCAGGGACCAGATATGGTGGGAGGAAGATAGGGCACATAGGAAGATGAGGGGAGGGCCAGTTAAGGGTAGAACAGAAGGAGAGACAAAGTGACATGGGAAAGATTCCAAGTCCCTGAGGCCTCCTTACTCTAGGCTTTCTATCTGTATCTCCTCTTGTTGAGGTCACAGTTTCTCAATGAATTCTCTCTTGGGTCTCTAAACACCCCCTCCTGGACTGAGCACTGTTCATGCCCCACTCATATATCAACCCCTGAGGTCCATGTCTCCTCTAGAGCCCCACCTCTGCTCTCACCTTGACCTTCCACTGATTCTGCTCCAGCTGCAGGGTGTAGTTGGCCACCTCGATGGTGATCATCTTGGTCACACTGACATGCTTGTCGCCCTGGACTATGTTCTCCTGCAGTATTGTGAATGGTTGGAGGCCAGGCCGGGTCCAGCAGGTCTGAGCAGCACGTGCACGCAGGTGCCCATGAAGTCAAAGTGGCGGCCATCAAAGGTAGTGTAGTGTGAAGCCCCTGATACGTGACAGGTGGCAGAGCCCACACCCACACATCTCAGGATACCTCAAATACTTTACAGACTTCATGTGGGCTGCAGTACGAGGCTTGACAGGACACCAGGCCGCCCTTATTACAGTGGCAGAGGGAGTTACACTCAGGGCCAGGGTAGAAGTCATCTCCTGGCGCGTGGTAAATGCCCTGGTATACGCAACCACAGGATGCCAGGGGTATACAGGTCTCGCCACTAAGGACATAGCCCTCATCACAGACACAACTCTCGTAGCAATCTGAGCCCAGCCTCCCGGCACTGGCTGGTCTCCACAGGTCAACGGACAGCCTCGCTGACACAGCTCATAGTGACTTGAGGTGGGCAGTTCATTGCTGCAGAGAGAGGGGCCAACAAGAGCAAAGACTTTTACTCTTGGGTGGACACAGTTGATGCCTCAGTAAACACACACACACACACACACACACAATTTCAAGAGACCACTGTGTTTAGTAGGTTCAAGGGAATACCCTTTATAGTTTCTGAGTCTCAGAAATAAGATTGGTTCTGATGCAACTGTGGTTTGGGTTAATCTGTAATATCTTTGATGACACTGCAAACGTTGGATCTAAATGCTAATATATGTCACATATTTTAAGCTTATGCATGCCTGTATGTAGAAACTATGCAGTATATCAGTGAATATAGCATTAGCAACTTCATTTTATAGTATTAATAAAATGTAAGTTTAGTGATTCAAGCCTTAGGAAATATTTAGTAATTAACAGTAATTACTTATACGACATTTTAGTGAAAGCATTTAGTGTTGCAATGAACAAACAGACCAACAACCAAACACAGGTCTGGAGAGATGGCTCAGCTGGTAAGAGCACTCACTGCTCTTGTGGAGAACCCAGGTTCGAGTCACATCATCCGTATCGTGGTTCACAAGCATTTGTAAGCTCAGTTCCAGGGCATCTGATATTTTTTTCTAACCTCCATGGGCTCTTCATGCCCATGGGCGCACAGGGATAGATACAGACAAAACACTCATACATGTAAAATATAAGCCTTAAAAAAAAAAACAAAAAAAAAAAAAAACCAACCAAACCAAACCATTTCTTGTTCCCCCTTCCTAAACATGGATCAACCTTATCAGGCAGGCAGCTCTGTAAAAGCAAAGAGAAGCAACCAGCCAAGCAGGCTGGGTGGGAGTTCCCCAACACCCTCTGCTCTGCTTCATACCTCAGCACCTCATAAAATCTAAACTTCAAAGGATGCCCCAACATCAAACTACTGAAACCAAGAGAGGAGCTCCTCATGTTGTGCTATTGTGGGCTCTGAGCATGCTGGTCATTCCAATGAGCATAAAACGAAATGAGAAAGGATGGAAGACCCTGTGTCTTGGTCATAGCAGCCTCATGGCGAATATACAGCAACTTCCTGTGGTCTCGGCTCCACGGCATAAGTACAGCCTCTCCCCACCCCGCCAGGCAGCATGAGGATCAAACAATGCTGCCTGTATGCTAACGAACAAGCATTAGACCCAATCCCCGGTTAACACTCTTGATACTCACGGCAAAGGTTCTCGGTCCTCCATGGATACACAAAGACCCCAGAAGACTGGCATAAAGCGGTGTATGTGGCCAGCGAGTCGCATAGTGGCTTAGTTTGGCCTGGCATTAAGCAGCAATCATAGGCGCACTCTATGAAGGCACTGTTGTAGACGGGCACTCTCCAACAGTGCTTGAAATGACCACTCATGTTACGAAGGATGTTGCAATGCCGTGTTATATTTGTCTGTAAGCTTTCGGAGAAGTTATAACATATATATTGGTCATCTGTCCTGCAGCCGGCATGTGACGACACCAGCCACTTCCTTCCAAAGTCTCGAGGGTCAAGGGCTTCTCCTCTAATCTGCTTACCCAAGTCATCACGTGGGTTCCCATTGAAGTTCCCACAGAGCCCACACACACTGTTAAAATAGTTGCTGGGCACCTTGGCAGTCACATGGGTGTCCCAGTTATAGCTGACTGACAGGCTGAAGTTTGTGCGGAGGACGGCGTACTTGCCTTGGCGGAACACCACGAGTTTTCCACCTAGGGCTTGGAAGGGCAGGTAGTGAAGGATGTCATTCACCTGAGGAGAGATGCAGGAGGACCAACAGGTCAGGGTACCTGCCTCCTACCTCCCCAGTATGGGGACCACTCTAAACCTCTCCATTTAGCCTGGTCTAAAGACCTTTGCGTTTACTTGTTTTCATACATATGGTTAATTGATAGCCTTAGGTAAAGTGAGAGGTAGGGAGAACGTTGATACTTATCAATAATTGTGCCCTCCCTTTATCTAGAGCCTTTCCATATCAAACATTGGGAGATTAAGACCCTGGGACATGGGAAGTTCTGTTTCCCACTTTGAACTTGTTCACCTTCCCTCTCCCCATGGCACAAGCCATTACCCAAACTTCTCTATTATAATTATGAGCCATTGTGTGAGTATCTAACAATTCATTTCTACACACACACACACACACACACACACACACACACACACACACAGAGAGAGAGAGAGAGACACAGAGAGAGAGAGAGACAGAGAGAGAGAAGAGAGAAAGAGAGAGAGAGAGAGGAGTGAGAGGGAGATTTTTTTAATTTTAATTTTTATTAGTTTTTAGACAAGACTCTCTGTAGCATTGGTTATTTTGGAACTCACTCTGTAGACCAGGCTGGCCTCACAGAAATCCTCCTGTCTCTGCTCCCAAATGCTGGAATTAAAGGCATACACCACTATTAAAAAAACAATAAGATCTATCTATCTATCTATCTATCTGTCTGTCTGTCTGTCTGTCTGTCTGTCTTCTTTGAGGTAGGGTTTCAGTGTGTATCTCTAATTGCCTGGAACTCAATGTGTAGATAGATGTGTGGCCAGTGTGAGAGCTACAGTGATGACCCCAAGAACGATGTCCAGAAGTCCGATGGCTCGCAGGCTAGAATGGGATTTAGAGCTCTTTCTGTCTTTGCCTTCTGAGTGCTGGGATTGGTTTGTGTACCAGGATTTCACTATTTTTTTTTTTTTTTTTTTTTTTTTTTTTGGGCAAGGGGTATCTAGGCTTTAGCTGTAGAAAGACTCAATTTCAGAGAAGCTATCTTTGATCACAGGATGGGACTTATAGTGGATTTGCAAGACCTATTTGGAAGACTTGAAACAGAACAATTGACCTTTAGACGAATGTGTGTTGTGTGTGTGTGGAAGGGTTGTCCTTTGACCCTTGCCTAACTGACTGGTCCAGGGTCCTGGGTTTTTAGTACTTGTGAGGAGAATAGTTTGACCTCAGGGCAGGCCAGCACAGCAGACAGCCTGGTGAGCGAGTCTGAAAAGAAGTGATGGAGAGGGACCATCCTGAGGAGAAAGAGGGCACAGAGAAGAGGCAGCCTGGCAGCCAGCTTTTGTTTTGTTTTGTTGGAGTTTTTGAGACCAGAACTCACCATGTGTAGTCTTGATGTATCTATGCGGGCAGACATTTGCTCAGTCTGAGCAACTCCACCCCTCCAGCCACCCCCCCCCCCCCACACACACACAAATGTTTACTTTGTATTGAGCACTTCAGGTCACCTGTTACCTTGCTCTCTGGAGCATTCTTTAAACACAAGTCTATAATTCTAAACTCTCTTAAGAACAAAACTAGGAACTGCTAATATCTATTGAGCACCAAGACCTCTTTTTGAGATCCTGAAGATATGGATTTCACGCCCTGCGGAACTCACCAGCACTTTGCCTTGGTATTCCCGGCGCACCTCCAACTTGATTCCAAAGGCCTCCAACTTCACAGAACGCACAAAGCTTACGCTTTGACTTCCCCGGCGTTCATTTTCTATAAACACTTTGAAGTTGGGGAGGACGGGTGCTGGCCACAGGAGGCAGTAAACAAGTATGTGCAGGTACCCATGAAATTGAAGACCCGCTCATCCAAACTCATGTAGTGTGGGTCTCCGGATGCCCGGCAGATGCGGAAGTATTCCGGGAAGCAACCAAAGGAGCCATTCCGTTCCCCACAGTACTCGCGAGGCAGACATCCTGATGTGTTCGTGCAGACCACCTGCTGAGTGTCTCCATCACAGGTGCAGCGGCGGTGGCATTTTTCGTCAGCGTACACTTCTTGACCCGGGGCCAGCAGGCGGTCCTGGAAGATGCACCCACAGGATGAGACAGGTATACAAAGGCCACGACTGGCCACGAGGCCTGGAAGGCACACGCAGCCCTCCACGCAGTGGCGCGAAGAGCAGTTGGTCGGTGCGGCTTTTGGGTTGCAGGAGGGCGGGCAGGCAGGGCTGCAGAGCTCGTAGCGGCTGTTGGCCGGACAGGTCAGCGCTGGAGGGTTGGGGAGAAAGGGTGGGTCATGCCAGGTTTGGGGTTCCCCGAGACAACACTGCTTCATTAGAGGTCATATCCCTCAGTTAATGGCACTCCTACTTTCTTGATGCTCAGGTCCCAATGCCCCCTCCACCCCATCCCTGGACAGCCAACCAGGCAAACCCCATGACTTTCACCTTTCAAACTCACGCAGAATCTGTCTCCACATCCCAGGATCCACAGCAGCCTCCTGCCTGGTTCCCTGCTCCCCGGTATGTGCTCCTCACAGTACCAGAGGGACTGTGAATGCAGGCCCAGACCAGGGACCTGCCGTGACTCCATCTCAGGGGAAAGCAGAGTCCTCCCAAGGTCCAGGGGTTCCCCTGTGCTCCCCACAGTCTCCCTGCCCTACCTCTTTCACTCTCCTTCTGGTACACTGCCTCAGCCTCAGTGGGTCGACAAGTGCCTGGTCCAAGATTCTCCACTCAGGTCTTTGCACTAGCCATTCTCTCCTACCATTGTTATATTTTCCTCAAACAGACTTTGCAGGCAAAGACGAAGGCTCCAGGAGTCCAGACAGCCTAGACTGAAAATACCAGCTCCCTCCTTGCCAGTGCTTTATGAGCAAGTGACTCTGCATCTGTCTGTGTCGCAGTCTAGCCCAGAGCAAATGGGAGGAGGCAATAGTGATTTCACTGGTTATATGGACAGAACCACAGAACTGTACCGGGTGCGTGTGAGTGTGAGTGTGCGTGCGTGCCTGGTGTGTGTGTGTGTGTGTGTGTGTGTGTGTGTGTGTGTGCTCCATGGCCAACACAGATGTAGGCTCTTGTGAAGACATGGCAGGTTTGTTGACTGAATGAGTGACTTAAGCTTTAGTGGATGGACTCCTTTGGTTTTGTGCAGAGGACACTGGGAGTCATGGGAATGTTGCAACCAAAGAATAATCACTGAATTTGATCTTGCAACTTGGCCGACTACCTTTCGTGACAAACGTCTGTGGCTTCCCGGGTCAGAAGCCCACATCCATTTCCCTCTTTCTGGCTATTCCAGTCCTTCCCATGGATTTTAGATTGGAAATTTTTTTTGTTTTGTTTTTAGTTTTTTTTGAGACAGGGCTTCTCTGTGTAGTCCAGGCTGTCCTGGAACTCACTCTGTAGACCAGGCTGGCCTCGAACTCAGAAATCCACCTGCCTCTGCCTCCCAAGTGCTGGGATTAAAGGCGTGTGCCACCACCGCCCGGCTAGATTGGAAATTTTTATTCTAGGAAAATCCTCCCTGTAACTGTCCCCTAGTTCCCCTCTAGCATCCATTATCCCTTTTGAATTCCCCTAGTCTTACCCTATATCCCTCTCCAACTAACCTCCAGATATGCTTGAGCGCTCTCTTGTGGCAATCTCGATCACTGCAGTCTATCCTGTTCACTACTGTGTTTGTCCCTGTGGCAGAGCTGGAGTGTCTTGGCCATCACAGTGTTCCTGTCATTGTCTGTCACTGGGCTGAAGCATAATCAGTGTTCTGGTACCAAGAAGACGTAATGGGTTCCCCACCCCTCACCAAAACTCCCTACCCTGGCTTGAACTCACGGCAGTTGGTTCGTGACCTCCATTCCCGAACAGAGATGCCCAGATCCACACAGGCTTGAGCATAGGCATTGAGGCCACGGCACAGGGTAAGACGTTCCCCTCCTGTCACACACATGTCATACACACATTCTTCTAGGAAAGGCTTGGGATCCAGGAATTTATGACAGTCAGCAAATGGGCCTGAGCGCAGAGTTAGCATGCCACAGAAAAGGTCTTTCTTAAAGAGCTGGGCCTGACTTGGGATGCAGGACGGACAGTTGCCATAACAGCCGTCATCACATAAGAGGTCTTTATCGTTCACCTTCCAGCTATTGGTGAAGTTTAGGACATCAGAAGCTTGCTTCCCGTCAGGAGTAAGGAAGTCGTCTGCAGGGTCTCCGTTATAGTTGCCGCACAGTCCGGATACCTGGTCTTGGAAGCGCTTGGGCAAGCTCAGGGCCAGCAGCGAATCCCAGTCATAGGTGACCAGCAGCCCAAAGTCCAGCTCTATCACACCTCGTGTTCCGCTCTGATACACACGCAGGCGACCCTCGCTCAGGGAGACAGGCAGGTTTGAATACTGGTAGTCAATCTGCAGAGAGGCGACAGTGGTCAGACTCCTGTGTGAGCTCTGCTTCAGCCCTTCATCTCCTCCACTCAAGTCCCCAGCTCTACCCACACAGGATGCCTTCCTTCCTTTGTCACCAGCTGAGCCTAGGGCTGTGGCCTGAAGTGTTCTTCCCTGAGATGTGCATGAAGACCCCCACCCCCAACAATGTCTGCTGAGACGTCACTGGCTCAGTGAGGCTGTCCCTGATCACCCTTCAGTAGCCCCTTCCTCTCCTCCTCTGCTTCCCAGTTCCCACAGCTTCTAACCTTCTCCCACAATGTGCAAGTTTCCCACGCGCTCCACCTGTCTGAAGCACTGGGAGGCTGCCTCATGGTTTTATCTCCAGTGCCTCCAACAGTGCCTGGCAGAATGGTGAGCTCATCACAAGCGTGAAGCTAGTGTGAGCAAGGAAGCTGGCAGGTCTGCAGCAAGGGGCAGCTAGGGGAGCCGGTGAAACAGCGGGATTCATGTTCATGACATGACCAAGTGACAGGAGGCTGTGGGCAGAACCAGTCAAGACCTGCAAGCACCAAAACATTGACAAATCTGGCAGAGGATTGTCAGCCTCTTTAAACCACCTTCTCTGTGCAGCAGTGGGCTAGTTCCCTTTCTGTTGCTGTGACACAGTGCACTTGCCAGATACGACTTTGGGGGAGGAAATCACAGTTCATCCTTGAGGGAATTCAGGCTTGAAGCAGAAACCATGAGGAATACTGCTTGATGGTTGCTTCACTGGCTCACCCTTTAGCTGTCTTTAGGCCCTGCTGTATAGGGATTGGTGCTACCCACAGTGGACCAGGCCCTCCTACGTCATTCAATAACCAGCACAATCCCTCCCAGACAGGACCACAGGCCAACCTGGTCTAGACAGTTCTTCAATTGAGGTTTCTCTTAGATGACTTTAAGCTGGGTCAAGTTGACAATTAGGGCTAGCGAGGACCATCGGCATAGGCAATGTTGGGCACAATGAACAGGTTCGTCCTCAGATGGCAACACCAACTTGCCAGTAACCCCAGTTCATCTATCCTGACTCCTACATTTGGATCCCCTGGGATACCAGGAGTAACTTTTGAAGATTCTAGTCACTGAGGAACAAAACTAAGTGCTTGTTGCTAACCTTAACATCCCGTATCATGTAGGGATGTCTAGTTCTGCATTGGCTTTGGGGTCTTGCTTTATTGGCATTTGAGATCTGATCTGCTTGAGTGCAGAGGAGCCTTGATTCTTACCTAAGGTCCCGATTGGCCCGGAAGTTCCTCTTGACTGAGGAATCTGGTTTTTCACTACCCTGTTTCTTCCTGGTGGTGAGGACATCTATATCAACTCTGGATGCTTCTTCCTCTCTGTGTCAACTGGGATGTGATTGAGCAGTCCTGCCTGACATTCTGTTGGCTGTTTTAATGTACAGAACTGCTGGGGGTGCCTCTTGAGCCCCAGCTGGGAAAGAATCAAGTCCATGACTGGACCTGCATAGAATGGGCTTAAAGTCTCTGAACTAGTTGCAACAGACATTTAAAATGCTATGCTATTAAAATTTAAAATATCAAATTTCCTGTTGGGGCACAGCACTGCACTATAATATGGCTTAAGTGTGCATTATATGTAAAGACACTTGATTCTTAAATAGGCCGTTGAACTTTTATAGTATCTTGCAGTTGGAATTGTTTTGTCAAAAGTCATGAATGTGGAATTAGATATCCACCATAAGTATACACACACACACACACACACACACACACACACACATGCGAGTATAGATGGGGTTAATTAAGTTATTGAGACAGTTGGAAATAAACAAACATAAGCTATAAGCCTATATATATTATGTATGTGTGTGTACACATAAGTGTATATATATTTATTACATGTATATGTGTATATATATAAATATATATATATCTCCTGTGTGTTAGAGAGATATAGAGACAGAGACAGAGAGACAGAGAAAGACACAGAGGAGGTGTCCACAGTGCTTAGAGGCATTGAATCCCCTGGAACTGGAGTTAACGGACAGTTGTGAGTCACCTTATGTGAGTGATGGGAACTGAATTTGAGTCGTCTGGAAAAGCACTATGTGCTCTCAAACATATATTTATTTAATCAAGATTCTTTTTCTAAAACGTGGGAGCAAATCTAGAGTATAAAGATCCCATACTTCAAAGATAACCCCCTCCTAGCTCACAACAAAGACCTTGAAGGGAAAGGACCAGTGCTACTCTAACTTTAAGCCCAGTTCTCAAAGAGCCTCTCTCTACCTTTCGATGGATCTGAGCTGGCTCCTCCTCCTCCATGAAGCTTTTGGAGCATCAGGAGAGAACACCTACTTAATGTATTGGTGACTCTGAAATGGTCTCTTCCTTCAGAGTCCATCAAGGCACCCAGTTTTCTTAGGGTTTTCAATTGAGTGCAGCAGAGGGCAGGTCACTGAGCTGTACCTGGCAGGTTAGTCCAATGCCCAAGGATGACCCAGCATTGTTCCATTTTGTTGGGATATTGTACATCTTGTACAGTGTATCTCTGTCCTTCTTCCTCACCTGTCTAAGGCATCTTCTGATTGATTTAATAAAGATCTGATGGCCAGTAGCTAGACAGAAGAGGATAGGCGGGACTTCCGGGCAGAGGTAGGAACTCTGGGAAACAATCAGGTCCCAACCAGACACAGAGAAAATCAGACCTAAGGGATTGAGGAGAGGTAATCGGGCCACGTGGCAAATGTGGGCGAGTATAGATGGGGTTAATTAAGTTATTGAGCCAGTTGGAAACAAACAAACAAACATAAGTTATAAGCCCTAAGCATTCATAAATAATAAAAGGTCTCTGTGTTGTTATTGGGAGCTGTTGGGTTGAGACAGTTCGAAGATACTATTTCTTCTTATAACCCGTTAAATTGGTCAAAGACTGGTGAGGTTCCTTGCCAGCGTTTCAGCTACACACCGCCCGTCAGAAGCTGCTGTGTAAACAAAGCTAAGGAGATAACTGTCAGGCCACCTCCCAGCTCTCCATATTCAAGTAACACACATGGGGAGGGAGTGGTGGGGGTCTGGGGGCGGGGGAGGGACTCGTATTCCAGCAGTGACAGGTGCTGGCTGGATGTTATCACAAAAGTATCCTGTTAGGCACTTAAGCCAAGACACTTGAAAAAGATACTAAGTTGTGTCTGATAGAAGCTTCACCTGTTTATTGTGCTGGTTCTAACAGGCTGCTGTGGCCTCTTCCCCTTGGGGACAGACCCCTAGCGTCACTGTTTTCAACTCTGGATGAAGGTAGTGGCTTGTTTGCTCTTTTTTTATTAGTAACAGGATAACTGAAGACTCTTTTCAGCCTTGTCATGAAGACCGTACCAAATTACAGAAGAATTAAATTACATCCAGAAGGCTTCACAAGTATATAAGCAGTCAATAAATTACAAACAATTAAGCAGGCAGAGGCATGGACCTTTCTTGATTAGTAGACTCAGCCTTGAAAGTCTATAACGACTAAGACTGTAATGACTAATAAAAAGACCATACGAGCCACCACCTTGATCCAGAGTTGATACCATGGAGCTAGATCTCTGTCTCCAAGGGGATGAGGCCACTGCACCCTGTTAGAACCAGCACAATAGACAGCCGAAGCTTCAGATATTGGGAGTCCATAATGATTTAGCTAAGGAGAGAGGAGGCTTGGGGATTCCCACAAGCCATTTAGCTTTAATCATCCCTTCCTTGTAATGGTGGGAGACAGAAGGACAGGAAGGGGAGGATGACGACAACACACTCACTCAGAAGCTTTATGACTGACACAGAGTTTTAACTGCCCCTTAACAAGAAGAACTTATCCTGCTGTGTCCCGTTATGCGAGTACTCCTGAAGTCCTACGGCCATTCCTGTGCACTCTGGCTGACCACTCAACCCAGCTTCCTGTATGTACCAGATTGTCCAGTTTCACAGTCTACAACAGGGACATACTTTGTGAACTTAATGCTCAAGTGTGTTTGCCCAGAGAGGCAGAAAATGCAAGTAAAAGTAACACGGAGGTGGAGCGTACCTAGAAAGGAGACGAATCCTTACCACCCCCTCGCCGCCCTGAAAGCCACCATTTGCTTTCCTGCAGAAAGGGATGATGGGACTCCAGAGTCCCTGTTGGAGGTTCTTCTAAAGACAGGGCACCATCTCCCCACTTTAAAACAGCAATGTTTTGTGTAACAGGAGGTGCTCAAGGAAATCCAAACCACAGTTCCCGAAAGCTCGATCACCTGACTGGTCACTTTAGTACTTCCATGGTGACAGTAGAGTGTCACTAAGTTCAAGACATAAGCTGCTAATGCATGGATGTGAACATACACGCAGAGGCCACTGAAGTCAGAAGAGGGCATCAGATCCCGCAGCACTGGACTTACAGGTATCTGTGACCCTCCTGATGATGGGTGCAGGGCAAGAAATTCAGCCGTTTTCAAGAACAGCAAGTGTCGCTGACTGCTGAGCCATCTCTCTAAGCCCTCTTCTTTGACCCTGCTGAGCCTCTAATTTTCATTGCTCTCCCCAGGACACTCTCTCTGCTTCTATAGACCAGCAAACGTCTATATAACAGAGGGTGGAGGGGGTGAAACTACTCGATAAGCAACAGTAAGCCTCACAGGACAGGTTGTCCTGTTGAGATCACCCCCAGACGGGAACTACTGTGGTCAGGTCACACATTTGGGTCAAAGTAATCACTTCATGGGAAAAAGATTGATTCCCCTCAAGACATGACAGTGATACCATCTTCTCCAGAGCCCTTCTAGATCCAGAGCTGAAATGGCGTTCATTCAAACCACACCCTAAGCGTGGGCAGCAGCTTTCTCTGCTGTGCACAGCTCAAGTACCTGCTTTGTCTCCTGCTCCTAAAAGCTCGCAAAGTTCTCGTCATTACCTCCGAGAGAGATTTCAGGGTTACCTTTTCTTCCCAAAGCAGCCACACTGAGTCAATCCTCCGATACTCACCCCCCCCCAACCATCCCTTTGGTTGGTTTATTTGGATGATGGTGGAGCCTAGTCGTCCCCATTGAAAAGGGATGGTTTGGGGTCTAACACCAAGGGCTTAGCTCCTGTTTTGGACTGGTAGTTCAAAACCTTAAACTCACAGCCTCGGGGGACTCACCTTTGCAAAGCCTATTTCTCCGTAGATCAGGGACACGGTGTGGTTGTAGACATGCACGGTGACTAAGCGCACGTAAGAGACTTTGTTGGAGCCCCGGTGCTCATTCTTGGCATCCACTTTAAAGGCCAGCAGGGAATCCTTAGTGCTGCGCAGCTCAGTCAAGGTGTAGGAACAGGTGCCCATCATGTCATAGCGACGGCCATCGAAGGTGGTATAGTGGGGGTCACCCTGGGCTGCGGCAGACAGCTGTGGACTCTGCCACACACTTGGCCTTCCCATTCACCACCTGGCAGCGCTGCCCAGATGCACACTGAACGCCTTCACAGGAAGCCTCTGTTGGGGCAAGCTGAGCTGGGGAGGGAAGAGAGTTGGAAAGAATTAGAAATGTTCCTGAGGTCAGACACCTGGGGCCTGCTACAGTGTGGGCCATGCACAGTTGGCTCACAACCATCCCTTTTACAGACATGGAAACTGAGGTTTGCAGGCTCATGGAGAGAGCTCCTCTCCCAAGGTTTCTGATTCCACAGTTTAACACAGCTTGGCCCAGAGCAATGGCAAGTAGTGAAGAAGGACCAGGAGTAACTGCTGAAACAAAATGTTTATAGTTCGATATCCCCCTCCCCACCAGGCTAGAGGTTACCAGAGGATAGGAAATGGAAGATGGAGTCTTTAGCAAAATGGAGACAAATGTCGGAGAGGTGACCTTAGTAGAAGTCCTAGCTCAAGGGCCCAACACTGGGCCATTGGATAGATTATTTTCAGTGCTCTGGCCCCAGTGTCTTGTGATATGGGTCTGACAATAACATTTCTCCTAGACATTTGAGGGAGACGTTGGCATATTCTAACAAGTTAAGCATAGGCATGGAAACTGTGGCTTGACGTTTCATAGAGAGAGTTTCCCTGAGCTTGCTGACACCCCAGGGGTTCTGATTCCACAGTTTAATACAGCTTGGTCCAGAGGATTGGCAGGTTGTGAAGAGGAACAAGGAGCAGTCACTGAAACGTTTCACTGTTCCCGCTTCTGTGTCTCTCTTCCCGCCTGGCTGAAATAGACAAGCATAGAAAATGGAAGAACAGGACAGGGCAGTGTGGGTAGAGCCCTTGCGTGTAAGCAGAAGTTCAGCTTCCAGCCATGTAAGAGCTAAGTGTGGCTGCAAGTGTGTTAGCTCAGTGTGACTGGACAGAGCCATGGCAGGCAGATCCCGGGACTGGCCACTCAGTCAGTTTAGCTGAATCTCAAAGAGACAAGGCAGAAAGGGATCAGAGGAGGATTCCCACATTGACTCTGGCCTCTACACATGCATGCTGGGGTGTGCATACTTGCATACACACATGCATATTTAGGTGTGTGCATGCCTTTATACATACATGGACATACACATGCATGCCCCGCGTGTGCATACCTGCATAGATAC
Organism: Mastomys natalensis; assembly: GCA_021653895.1. Lineage (NCBI taxonomy): Eukaryota > Metazoa > Chordata > Mammalia > Rodentia > Muridae > Mastomys > Mastomys natalensis. Next base: position 65,498 of record JAJTUV010001681.1, read on the forward strand.
AGATACACACTGCAGAACACACATCACACACACACAACACACACACACAAATTTTTTTTAAGATAAACAATATTTTATTGCACATATCTTTTTCCTTGTACCTTTACCTAGCAATTGATTGCTTCCATAGCTTGGTTATTGCAAGCATGAACTGTAGATAGTCAAGCAGCCATTTCCTTTCCTTTGTTAAATGTTGGAAAGGGATTGCTCTGTACAGTAATTCTAGTTTTTTTTTTTTTTTTTATTGGAAATTTTTTTTACATTTCAGATATTCTCTCCTTACCCCATTTCCCCCCTCCCTCCAGGAACTCACTATCCCTTCCCCCATCCTCCTGCCTCCACGTTGGTGTACCCCCACCCACCCTCCCCATACCTCACCTGCCCACCCTCGAATATCTCCCCCCCCATGTCCAGCCTTATTAGGACCAAGGATCTCTTCTCCCACTTATATATAGCTCCCTTGCATATATAGCTGGAGCCATGGGTCCCTCCCTAAGCGCTCCCAGGCTTGTGGTTTAGACCCTGGGGGCTCTGGTTGGTTGGGATTGTTGCTTTCCTCATGGTATCTCGAATCCTCTCAACTCCTTCAGCCTTCACTCTATCTTCTCCATTGGGAACCCCATGATCAGTTTAATGGTTAGCTGTGGGCTTCTGCCTCTGAGTATGTCAGACTCTTGCAGACTTCTAAGGAGACAGCTATATCAGGCTCCTGTCAGCATGTACATCCTGACATCCACATCAACCTCTACCTTTGGTGACTGCATATAGGATGGATATCCAGGTGGAATGGTCTGTCTCTCCTTCAGTTTCTGTCCTGCACTGTGTCTCCATATTTGCACCCTTGAGTATTTTGTTACTCCTTCTAAGAAGGACTGAAGCCCCCCTACTTGGTCATCATTCTTCATGAGCTTTTTGTGGTCTGTGAGTTGAATCTTGGGTATTTCAGGCTTCTGGGCTAAAATCCAATAATCAGTGAGTGAAAATTTCCATGTATGTTCTTTTGTGATTGGGTTACTTCACTCAGGATGATATTTTCTAGTTCCATCCATTTATATATGAATTTATCAAATTCATTGTTTTTAATAGCTGAGTAATATTCCATTGTATAAATGTACCACATTTTTTGTATCCATTCCTCTGTTGAAGGGCATCTGGGTTCTTTCCAGTTTCTGGCTATTATAAATAAAGCTGCTATAAACATAGTGGAGCATATGTCCTTGTTATGTGTTAGAGCATCTTCTGGGTATATACCCAGGATGTGGTATAGCTGGGTCCTCAGGTAGTGATATGTCCAATTTTCTGAGGAACCGCCTAGACTGTTTTCCATAGTGGTTGCACCATCTTGCAATCCCACCAACAATGGAGGAGTGTTCCTCTTTCTCCACATCCTCGCCAGCATCTGCTATCACCTGAGTTTTTTATTTTAGCCATTCTGACTGGTGTGAAGTGGAATCTCAGGGTTGTTTTGATTTGCATTTCCCTGAGAGAAGGCCCAGAGACAAAGCAAAGTGGAAAAATCATGGTGTAGATGGCCTTAGCCTCCAGCCAAGACACCAAGCATGGGGCATTGTGTAAATTATAAGTGCTCTTTCCTAAATGTCCTAATTCACCAGGGAGGAGGCTTTTCCATAGAGGTTGGAGAGGGGTGTTGTCAGGTTTCAAAAAGCTAAACTGGAAGCAAGGTTTGGAACTGAACCCAAGGATCCAGTATTTCTTGATGTGATTAATTGTCCACCCATTCCACTGTCATTTCTAAAGCATCCCTTGAAGTGGGGTTCCCTTTTTTGCCAAGATAAGGAACCTCTGAATCTAGGTTCCCAGTTTGAAGTAGACCATCTGGGAAGAAGCAGCCCTTCCTGTTCTCTTTTGCTGACTGCACTTATGGTTTAGTAACTAAGCAGCCCTGGCTGCCCTGGAACTCACTCTGTAAACCAGGCTGGCCTCGAACACACAGAGATCCACTGCCTCTGCCTCCCGAGTGCTGGGATAAAAAGGTGTGCACTATCATGCCTGGCCCTGGTAATTTATTTTTGATGCTACATTTTCTACTTTTCTGATGAAACTGATTGGTTAGCTGACCCTTTATATAGAACCTCAGACCCCAGCCTTCCTTTTAAAGTCCTGTGGGAGCATGCATACACTCTGTCTGGCTCAGTTGCTAGTATAATTTCTGTTTTAATAGATCTTGGTAGTTTGTACAAGAGGATAAAGGGAAGATGAAGATTATAAAGTACAGACAAAATCACCCCCAAATCAAAGCAGGTAGACTTTCAACACTCCAAACATGAAGTAGGGATCCCACCTCATTTTTCTGCAGGTTCTCATTTCCATTGCAGCTGGGGGGGGGGGGACTGGGACATGATTTATGAAAGGTAAACAAATGAAAGATGCTGACCCAGGCAGGCCAGTTTCCAGTGGTCCCACATCCTAGGACATGGATGAGGTTCAATCTGACTTACCCCATAGGAGAGTCGCTCCAGCCCAGAATGCCCAACAGCTCCACGGGGAGCCCATATCTGCAGCAAGGAGAGATGGAGGTTCATATAAGGCTGTCCTACTGTCCTGTTGGAGACTGTCACGGAGATCACAGAAGCAGACAGTCCTGACATAGTAGCTACTTGGAGGCAAGGAAGGCTGGGGCAGGGAAGGAGGTTGGGTCGACAGGACCAGGTGTGAGCAGGCCATGGGGAGCTGTCTGTCCAGTATATTGGGGAGTGAGCTGGAGGTTAGAATCCAGGAAATGGGTGGGAGAACTGGATATTCAGATGCCCTGAGAGAAAAAGATAGGAGGTCTAGAAAGAAAGGCAAGAGAGGAGATTATTTCTACTTCCATAGAGAATCCCATCTCTTCTCACCTGCAGGTCCCGGAGCTGTAGGATCAGGCTGTGGACTGAGCTATATAGTGCGGTTTCTTGTTCCCTCAGGCCACACCATTGGCCACCTGCCAGGCAGATGAAGCCAGCTTCCTGGAGGAGGCTGCTGATATCAGGCCAGAGGGAGTAGTGAGTCCTGAGGTCTTGTAAAGAGTAGAAGATAAGTCCTGAGATAGGTGTGAGATAAGCCGGTGGCTTCCACCCAGAAGCTATGGAAAACTTTGATCTTGAAAGAGCGCCATCTTTAGAGGGACAGCTGGGGAGTAGTGTACCAGTGGACTGGGTTCCATCAGCAAGGTAGTGGGGATCGAAGGATGACGTAGCATTGGTTGTGTCTGTTGGCTTCCTGGCCAGATTCCGATCTTTAGTCCTTACGCAGGACCATATCTAAAGGTCCATATCCGGGTTCTGGCTCCTTACAGTCCCCATGGGCTGATCCCTGGTCCAAAGCCACCCACATCTTGCTTCTAAATACCATTGAGTATAGTTGTCTAGGGTGTATAATCTGAGGCTCTGGCTTGGGTTTTTGTGGAGGGCACGATGTTTCCATCTCAGAAAATTATTTGGTTTGTATTTGAGATACCCCTAACCCATCTCTTCCATGAAGAAGGGACTGGCTAATCTTGGGGTGAATCTATGCCTTCCTCTCACCTAACTCAGAATTTTCTTGAGATATGATATGGGATATCAGGGTGCAGAAGAAGTAGCAAAGGGAGTTTGGGCTTTCTGGGATATAGTTAGTGTCTTCTAAAGGTCTGGTACAACACATGATATTATTGATTGAATCTGAAACGTCTCCCTAGGCTATTGTATTTTAACATGTAGTTGTCGGTAACCAGCGCAGTTTCTCGAAGTTGTAATATGAGATTTGGAATACGAGGTCTCATAAATAGAAACAAGCTACCAGGGCCAAGCCTCAAAGGTTATACATGTCCCTGTTTCTGTCCTGCTCTGATTCTTGCTTGCTTGAAGTGACCAGTCACCATGATCCTACTTTGGGTGGAGTCAGTCCAGCCATGATGCCCTGTGCACTACGACAGACTGTACTCTCTCAAACCATGAGCCAAAAGGATTTCTTTGTTTTTTTTTTTTTTTTTGTTTTTCGAGACAGGGTTTCTCTGTATAGCCCGGGCTGTCCTGGAACTCAGTCTGTAGACCAGGCTGGCCTTGAACTCAGAAATCCGCCTGCCTCTGCCTCCCAAGTGCTGGGATTAAAGGCGTGCGCCACCAACGCCCGGCTTGCCAAAAGGATTTCTTCTTCTCTCATTACTTCTCTCAGGTGTTTTATCATTACAATGATAAAAGTTACAGATACAGAAAATTGGTCCAGAGAAGAGGAGGTTTTAATATTATTAAACCTGACCATGTGGTTCTTGTGCTTTGGAACTGGCTTGTGGAAGGGTTTGGGAGTGGTAGCTAAGCATATAGGACGAATGTGTTGGAAAAATTTGAAGGCCAAAATGCCAATAGAAATGTGGATAATAGAGACTGTACTCATAAGGTTACTGTGGATTGGGGTAAAGGCTATTTATGCTAGCTACACTCTGACAAAGACCCTTGCTACATGCTGTCCATGAAAGACTGAGGTGAGGCTGAATCTCAAAATAATAGAGTGATTTGGTAGAGGAATTATCACCAGCTGCTTCTAGTCAGGTATAAAGCAAAAGCAGACAGAGGAAGTGGGGCGGCAAAGTGGGAATGATGTGTAGTTTCGGAACCCAAGAGCATTTAAACTTTCAGACGAGGTGAGAGAGGGCAGATGCAATTGTTTAAAATACCAGGACAACTAAAGAGAAGCTTCACACAGTCAGGAAGGTACCTCAAGGAAGATACTCCTCCCACCCGTTTCCAGGGTATGACCTGTACGGAAAGGATCTTCTTTAAAAGAGAAATGTGCAGCCGAAGGGATGTCTTGCTCAAAAATGACCCTGCAGGGAAATGTTTCTCTATTCAGAGGCACAGGAACTAAGAGGCCACAGTAGCCATGGTCCAAATGAATTTAGCTGCACCTTGAGTTGGCAGTGCACGTAGTGCTGGCTCTGCAGGCATGCATGAAGGCTGTAACAGTGATGTGATCACTGGGGTTTGCACCAAGGTTCCAAAAGAAAGGTTCTATCTGGCTCTATGTAGCAGAGACAGAGTCTGTGTGGGGTAGTCCTCATAAGTCAATGCCCGAGACAGTGGAACTGAAACCCCAAGTTGAAATGGACATCTTAGGATGGTGGTGGTGGTGCCAGGAGCATTGCATATATGTCAAGGAGAGCTTCCGGCATGGACTGGGGACAGATGGAGTAAAGGTCATGTGCTCTGCAAATGGCAAGCCCACGAGGGTAAGTATGACCAAGCCCATAAGAACCCGGGTGGTGCCAGTGAGGCAATCACATGCTCTGAACTCTAGGCTGTGGCTACAGTGTTTAATATTTGCCCTGTTGGTTTTGGGTATGTCTTTCTCTAGTCCTTCCTTGATACCATTTTCACAGAATGAGAATATTTACTCCATGCCATTGAGTGATGGAAGAATGTGACATTTTATTATTTAAGGGCTCATAGCTAACAGTGGTTTGAGTCCCAGAGGAGATTGTTGGACTTTTGACTAATACTGCAACCATTGAAACTTTGGGCACTCTTGGATTATACGTTTTGGCATTTTGTGTTATCAGATGGCCATGCCTCTACTGGGACCAGAGGTGGAATGTTACAATAGGAATCTGAACCACTCCCCAGCTGACGTTTTAAAACCTCTGTGTAAGGAACTTTTCACTGCTGTGGCAAAAGTATCTGAATTAAACAACCTAAGGAGGAGAACGGAAGGATTATTTTCATTCACTGTAGTGGAGATTTTAGTTCATGGTCACCTGGGTCCATTGCTTTTTAGCCAGTGGCAAGTCAATAACATCATGGCAGTGGGGCATTGTAGCAGAAAAGATAGATAGGTAGATAGATAGATAGATAGATAGATAGATAGATAGATAGACAGATAGATACCATTTTAGGGCATGCCCTACTTTCTTCAATCAGGTCCTGCCTCTTAGTCTCCACAACCAACCAACAATTCCATAAAATTACAAGCACACTGATAGATTAGTCTACCGATAACGTCAATACCCACACAATTCGATTGGGGATAGTGAAGCTGGAAAGACAATATGAAGGAAACTGTAGCAGTATTTTGTAGCTTTGCCCCCAACAGGCTCTTTGAGTTGAAGGTCCTGTTATGAGAAGCTACAGTTAAGGTCTTTCTGCTGTGTTGAAGCTAAGGGGCCAGGGACCTTCCTCAGCTGCTGCATGCACACATGATGAAGGCTCTGCATCCTTAAAGGAGCCTGGCTTAATTAGAATACCTTCTATGTTGTGGTTTAGATTCTCTCTTGAGGGCCTTGGAAGAGGCTCATAGGGAGAAAAGCCCTAAAAACGGAGATCCAATCTGCAATGATTTATGAAGGGAAAGGGTCACCCTACCCTGTACCTATTTTATCCACCTCATAAATATGCATAAACCGTTTATATAAATATCAAATCTAAGATTTCTTGTTATCCCTGCATAACTGTATAACTCAGAAACCAGTGTGAGTATTTCAGGGCCACACTTTCCGTGAGCGTCTCAGGCTGAGTGTAGACTCTGATCTGGCTTGTTCTGCAGTTCTTTTTCTGTGGGTATTTCAAGAGCCTTGCTTTGTGTGAGCTGTGGTCTTTGAGGAGGGTCTTCTCAGGCAAGAGCAGCAGCAGGGTTGAGCTAAATCCTCCATTGTTGTTACAGAGAACCACTTAGCATTTAATGGATGCCTCTAGTGCTGAGTACAGGGAACTCTGGGAGATTTCCATTCCCCATTCCTCAGTTAGATGGAATGATAATGTCTTGCTTGAGAGGACACAGCCATTGGGGGCTCGTCTTCCCTGTAATGCCCTGAGTTACTTTATCGTGTTTGATTAGAAAAAATAAATAAATAAATAAATAAAAACAAACCAGGCCAGCCGCATGAGACCCTGCTAGATGAGACAGCTCTGAAGTGACCCATAGAAACAAGCACAGGGATGGATGCCAAGCACATGGAGATGGCCAGTCTTGCCCTTCAGAACCTATCCTGCAACCGGCTGTCTCTCATTCTGATGCGATGTACAGCCCTTGCTTGGCGTCCGCTACCACCTGGCCTCACTATTTCATTTCTTCCTCTGACGAGTTGTAAAGCCCTCCAAGTGGCCAGATTGTGTATGTGTGTGTGTGTGTGTTTGTGTGTGTGTGGGGGGGTCTGGCCTAAGATCAGGAGCCCAGGTCTTAACACTATCTTCTAGCTGTATTTCCTTTCCAAGAACTTGGGCAAATGGACAGAAGTTCCTTGGATTCAGATCTTTATGGCCTTAAAGCACAGCCCTGACCTCTGTAAAAGAGGTAGGTTGGAGCCAGACTCGAACTCTCTCTTCCTGTTCGCAAGCCTTCCCTCTCTTACTTAATGCACTTGCCACCAGATACAAATTTGGTGGGGAGTGAAATTAAGCATGATCTCATTTTATAAAGGTATCATTTGAAAAGCATTACACGGTCTCTAACACCAGCCCCAGCTCCTGACAGCTTTACAGGATTCCTGGTTAGGAAGGATGAATATGCGAATGGGAAAACGGGATTATGGATACTTAGACAGAAGCTATGTCCTGAGAGCTACACCCCGGGGGACTTCAAATTAAAAAAAGGATGAGTCTGGAGACTGCAGATACTGGGGCCAGGAGGCCAATTCCAAGCCACTGGGATGCACAGATTCATGGATTACCACTTCCTAATTCTCTGTTAAGTGGAAACTACTGTAAAAAGGACAAGCGTTCTGGGCTCGTCTTTCTTTACAGACTCAACAGCGAGGCTACTGTTGAGCGTGTACCTCTGTGTTCTCTCTCCTTTGGGTCTTTGATGAAAAAAAAAAAAAAAAAAAACTATTTGCTTTGTCCTCCAGCCCCACCGGGGAACATGCCATACCCTAAGCTACAGTTACCCGGGTACCAAACAAACTTTTTTTTTTCATGTATTTTCTCTTCTTTCTACTTTTTTCTTGGTAATTGCTGCTAGTGAGTTTTTCAGTTCTGTGTCCTTTGTTCTTTGAGAGATTTGCCATCATGGGAAGAAACTCTTGCTCGAATGTTACCTCGTGCCTTAGACTCTGAAGTGGAAGACGATTCTGCCCAAGTCCCTCAGTAGACGAGAACCTTATACTCTAACATCATGAGGACAGGTGACTGTAGTTTCTTTTATTCTGCCATAACTGTGATTTGAGTTCAACGTCCCTTTTTCACATTCAGGTTCATAAGACTATGGAAGGCCTCACAGATGTGTGAGCCATCCTTCTGCAGGAGGCGCGCTGACCTCCGCGTTGTTCAAGGTTAGGATACGTGCTGCTGAATTGAGCACCCAGCTTGCTGAATACGCCGGTACACGTGTGGTGTTGCTCTGTCTCATTAAGGAAGGGAACAATTGTAGAAAGGAGCCAAAAAGTAGGGGGTAGATGTAGAAAAGGACATTGGATGGTTTTGGTAAGGACAGATAAAAATAAAACACAATATTGTATGGTAAAGTAAGATTTCTGTTTTAAAGTGAGATGACTGGAATCTTTCCAACGTGGAAAAGGCAAGGTGAAGGCGTACCAGAAACCTTAAGCATGTTGCAGAAGGTCCAGGTAATTGGAAATTCAGGAATCTCTCTCTGTCTCTCTGTCTGTCTCTCTCTTTCTCTCTGTCTGTCTCTCTGTCTCTCTCTCTCTCTCTCTCTCCTCTCTCTCTCTCTCTCCTCTCTCTCTCTACACCACACACCACACACACACACACACACACAAGAGAGAGAGAATTTAAATTTCTTGCTAGGCAATGATGACCCATGCATTTAATTCTAACACTTGGGAGGCAGAGGCAGGCAAATCTCTGAGTTTGAGGCCAGCCTGGTCTACAGAGTGAGTTCTATGACAGCCAGGACTACATAGAGAGACCCTATCTCAAAAAACAAAAACTTTTTTAAAAAAAGGGTTTAAATTTCTTACAGTCAAAACTCAGCACACTGTTAGAAAACTGATGCCTCCTAGTTCTATATTTAGAACAAGGAGGTTTTCCTAAGATATAGATCAGTTCTTGGTAACTTTTATAAGAACTGGCTTAAAGAACAAATATTTCGTGTTTATCAAGATAATTACTTGTGTTTTCTGTTGTTTGTCAGACTTTTTAACTGTGTACGAACCTGAGTCTTTAATAAAATCAGGACTTACTTAAAACCATGTTTATTTTGAGTGTTATGGGTGAGCTGGATGAAGGCCCTCCACGTCCTCTTCAGGAGAGCTGCAAGTTTCCTTCAGGGGCTCAACCAAAGCTTGAAGGTCAAAGCCAAAGAGGATACAGGGACTAAGAGGACACCCACAGGATGGACCTTGCTCTGCAAGGTCATCCAGAACCTAGGAGATGACATGACTTCTCTAAGGTGGCCCTAAAACTCTGATAAGTCACCTCTTCTGTTAATCAGAAAGGCCGTGGAGTCACCAGGGGTTAGATGGCAACTGTGTATATCCTGTAAAGAGAGCCACTGAAGGAAGAAATGTCCCCTGTGAGTTCAAGAGAGACCATGTGGTCAGGAAGACCCTGAGACATGCAGCACAACTGGTGGAGGGAAAGCCAATGGACCCAAGGGGCACCCCCAAGACTCCAAGAGTAGCCCTACTGAGTCTTGATTATCTGTTTTGTTTTTTTCTTTTTCAAAACAGGGTTTCTCTGTGTAGCCTTGGCTCTCCTGGAACTTGATTTGGAGATCAGGTTGGCTTCACGGAGAGCTACCTGTTTCAATTAAAAGCATGTGCCATTACTCCTAGCCGAGTCCTGATTAGCTTAACAGTAAAAACAAGAAAAGATTACGTGCTGGTCTCTTGCATGGCCTCAAATACCCAACAGGAAAGTAAAACTCAAGCATGAATGAAGTTAGGGCCAGCGAGACAGCTAAGCAGGGAATAACATTTTACCCCAACCCCGACTACCTGAGTTTAATCCATAGGACCCTCATGGTGAAAGGAGAAAACCAATTCCCACAAGTTGTCTTCTGACCTCCAAATAATGCTCGAGCCAGCTCTCTCTCTCTCTCATCCTCCCTCACCCCCATATAGAAAGTAAAGTTAATTGATAAAGTTAAAGATTCTATAAGGATTCTGACCTTGGCCTGGCTGAACTGAGTGCCCTCAAGGCATTCCTGATAGTCAGTTTCAGCTCACCCTAGTCCTAAAGGGCTCTAGCAGGCCTGAGCACTGAAAACACCCACCCAAACATAGCAAGCATGGCACCTAAGGGGCCTATCTTGCTAAAACCATTAGATTACATTCCTTTTTTTTTTTTTTTTTTTTTTTAAAGAATTGTTTATTTACTTTATGTATACGAGTATACTGTAGCTGTCTTCAGACACATCAGAAGAGGGCATCCGATCCCATTACAGATGATTTTGAACCACCATGAGGTTGCTGGGACTTGAACACAGAACCTCTGGAAGAGCAGTCAGTGCTCTTAACCTCTGAGCCATCTCTCCAGCCCTAGATTACATTCCTAAAGCTAGCCCCTAGGGTCCACTCCTTATTTGGCCACTTTGTTATGCTCGACTCATTCCTGGGACGAATTGCCAAGGTCCAACTCTCAAAACATCAAGGTCCAGCCATCAAAATACATTATTGAGTACCCTAATTAAAATACCCAACCAGAACTTACCAACACAGACCTCCCCTTTTCTTTCTTAAAATTAACATTTATAAAATGATTTGCAGCTGTTTGCGCCTCACTCCGAGTCAGCCCCTTTGTCTCTTTGCCTTGCTTAATAAAGGATCTCTTTGTGTTTGGTCTGTGCTTGGAAATCGGTGTTTGGGTGTGGTCTGTGCTAATCCAGGGTTGAGACGGGAGCACCACCCAGTACAAGGTCCCTGGGGTCTTTCAATGGCTGTCAGACATCCAGAGCACTACTAATTTGGTTCACCTGTCCGTCATAAAATCCTATTTTCTAGAAAGTGTTCATGGTGAATCCTATTCAGAGCAGAAAAACAATTGAGAACGTACACATCTTCTTTAAAAGGAACCTCAAGGGCCAAACTTAAAACCTATGAATTTATGATCATAATGCCTGCTTTTGGAGTTTTTCTCGTGGGATGTGCTTGGATAATATTTATGCCCACCTATACCTGTGACTCACCGAACAAATACTTTTTTTTGACTGTTATGAAAATTCTTTAGGTTACTGTATTTTTGTTTCTGTTAAAAAACAAATTCATCTGTCCCTGAGTGACTAGGAATCCACCCTCTGTTTGGGGTCTCCTCTGTTACCACTTGGAGGACTATCACCACAGCGAGATCTGCCATATTCATCCTCAGGCTCAATCTACAGCCTCTACTTTATTCTAATCTTCAAAATATATCCACTGGCTTTTAGGCCCAGGGACCCTCAGGGTGTAAGTAAGTAGCTAGCACATACTCAATGGTCATAGCTAAATCCACTCCCATTCTGGTTCCCGTTGCTTTTGGGGACTTCCAGAAAATATACAAACAAACATTTGGCTCTTCCTTATAGTACAACAGCTTTTGATTCCTGTTCCCTTCCTGCCTGAGTGTTCCTGTCTCCAGGTCTCTTTTTCTCACCGCTAGAATTTACCAACCTTTCCTTAGATGGATGTGGCCATGGTTGGCGTCTCTATTCATCTAGTAAGTGCATTTCTCTCTCCAATTTTGGTCCCTGCTTCCCTTAATGGCTATCTTGGTTTGGTTCTTCCGGAATTCAATAGGTCCGGCTTCAGATGGTCATAAAATGAAGATATTGATCCATCTCTTCTGGACCAGATCTTGAGACATCATACTCTATAGTAGATCAAACGAGACAGAATTTTTGTGGGACTTTCCAGCCAACAAAATAAGCAGCTATGTATACCAACGTATCTCCATACTTTACCTAACTGCTTTGGTTACCGACATAGACAGCAAGGACATTGGGTCCATAGGTAGGATCTGTGTTTATTCCAAGTCTTAAGTTACTGAAGGAAGAGACATTTACTTTGCCCTCTTATAAAAATATAATGGTCCATATTGATTTGAGGAGGGAATGAGACCAGGTATGTAGAGTTTAGACATGGTAGAAGAAACTGCAGCTGTGTCTTGAAGGCTGTGGCGATTGATTGTCAAAATGAACCCTGGTGATTGAGTATTTTTGAAGCTAAAGTTAGGTTTTCCCCACTCTATTAGAAACAAAGACTTCAGGCAGTTCCCCAAGTGTTGTGCATGCTACTAGAGGGTCAGCATCATCCAAAGACTCTGGCCTCATTATAATATAGTTTACGTTGCAGGTTTGTCCTTCTGCCTCATAGGAAGCAATACTCTAAAATGTTGAACTGTTGTACCATGATTTGGGAGAGAAAAAAAGGTCATCTTATTCGCACGAATATCCAAGTATCTCATAAACATTCATAAAAACATCCTACAAGAATAGTAAATCCATGATTTTTTGCTGCTACCCCACTTCAGGTCAAGTCCTTGCTAAGCACTTTGGTGTGTGTCATCACTTTGCTTTGCCAAGTATACTTCAGCTGCAAGTGTTAATGCTTCTCAGCTGAGTTCTTTCCTGTGAGAAAGAAAGAAAGAAACGAGGATCTCTGGTGTGGTAACAGAATCACTGGCCCAAAGGCCACCTCTGAACACGGAGGCTGAGCCATGACAGGACAGTGTGAGGGGCATTTCCCATCCAGACAGTAACATCTTCTGAAGCTTCTTTTCACTTCTCTGCTCTTCCCACCCCTTGTTCTCCTTTGAAGAGCCGGCTTTACACCATGCCCTGTGAGACAATAACAATTTACTTCCAATCCACCATCTCTCTCACTGAACAGGTAGAAGGGATAAGACTCCCAGTCCATACTTGTCAATGCCTTGTTGGCATCTTTCTTTCTCCCCCATCCTTACCCTCTAATGCTGAAGTCCACAGTTACTGAAAGATGTACTCCATCCTTACAGAATCATAAGCTCACTATATGTGTGTGTGTGTGTGTGTGTGTGTGTGTGTGCATCACTAACTTCCAAGCTGTCCCAACAGGCTTCTCCAATTACGATCCTCCAAACTCAAGTACATCCTGTGAACGCCGTGGCTTCTCGGTACCCTGCTCTTCTCCAGTGATCGTGTCCTCAAAACCAAGCTGTCGGTCCCATGGTCACACATGTGCTGTATGCTGGGAATTACATGGAGCTGTGATAGCCCCAGAGATCCCAGCCTGCTGTGAGGAATTGCTCATGTCTAGCATCAGCTACTGAACTACAGCCCCCTCTAGAGAGAGCCTCAGTTCCAGGCATGTCACTTTCTGCCCACCAGCTTCTAGCTCTGCACCTTACTCTCTTCAGTACCAATACTCCAAACATCCTCCAGTCGCAGCTCCCATTAAGCTGTCTATAAATGTGACACTGCACCTCCTCATGCCCATGCTGCCCTCAGCACCCACCCCACCACTCATCATCACACACCTTTACTCACACTGACTCCAGCTCCCCAACTGTTCTGTTCCTGCACCCTAGAAACTGAATGTGGAAGGGTAAAACACAGGGCCACTCTGGCTGGTTCATAATGAAACTCTGTTGGAGGTGAGCTTGCTTATACATTAATGGCCTAAGTCAGCCATAGGCCTAAGTCAGCCATACAGGCCTACTGACACAAAGTCTTAATCTCTGTGGGAAAGCATTAACCCTAGAACAGATAGCTATAGATCTTGTAGACAGGTAGTCCTGGTGGGAAAGTACCAGCTTAGATAAGAACAAATGAACAATAGATCTTATGGACAGGTAGCTTTGGTGGGAAAGTACTAACTTAGATAAGAATAAATGAATAATGGATCTAATAGACAGGTACATAGTGACCTGTTCTGCCTTGCTTCTTCTGTGAACTTTTCATCAGCCAATATCCTGTTCTGGAAGACATCTGTACTCCCCCTGAGAACACCTGTGCTCCCCAGAAACAAAGAAGACCCTGTGTCATCCCCCTCCCTACATCCTGTTTCTATAATGTATATAACCCCCGTGTGAAAAAATTAAAATCACAGCCTGATCAGACTTCCAGACAGGCTGTCGTTCTTTGTGTACCCCTGTTCCCCCATTCTCTCTTTCAGGTGGTCTCCTGGTCCCAATCCACCGCCCTGCTGGATGGGGCAAAACTCTCTGGAAGAAACTTTTGTACTCGATGTCTTCATTCCATTTCTATTTCTTGGACTAATTCCAATAAGGCTTTTCCTTCCATCAGTTGACCAAAAGTTGCAAAGGACCCCTATGGTACTAAAGCCAGTGGCACATCCATTTCCTGCCACCTTAATGGTCAGCCGTGTTTGACAGCCTGCCTGCTTCGTTTATGTGTTTTCTACTTGGCATTCAATGGTCTCCATCAACTTCCCTGTTCACTTTTGCCTTCTTGATTGGATTGAGGAATTAAATCCTCACTCTAATTCTCTGAGAAAACACTAGCTCTCCTCCTGTTTGAAGGTGATGAAACCGAGTCAGAGAGAAACCGGGCGACTCACCAGACTTATAAACAGCAAGGTCAGAGTCTGTTTGTCTTTCTCTCTCCACCCTTTACCTCTTCTCCTGTCCAGCCCTTCACCATTTCATCCATCTACGCCTCTAATCATCCATTCTGTGACTCTCAGTCTCCCGTGTCTCTCCCACTCTGGCCGTCTGACTCTTCATCTGCTCACAACACCCACACACGCAGCCTTCCGTCTTCTAATAAAGACCCATCATCATCCATGTCTTCCGCAGTGGGGAGAAAGTTGGGGAGACAGCAGGAGACACACTCTGGGTGTATACATTTACTCAATGCTTTCAGGTTTGGCTTCAGGGGCTCAACAAGAGAAGGGACAGGGAAGGGAAGGGAAGGGACACAAAGAGCATCTTCCAATCACTGTAACTTCTGTGAGGGAGCAGGACTTGATGTCTTCAGTGCCAGTAGTGACTCATCAGTTGGAACTGCAAGAGACAGACACTTAGCACTTGATCCTGCAGACTAAGCGTCCACCCACACTACCTCTTTCCCTAGTTCCCACAAGTCTGGCCTCCATTCTCCATGCTCACCATGGGGAGAAGTCCTGTGCTCTCCACTTCTCTATCGATGTCTTCCCCTGAGAACCATGTGCATCATTGGTTTGGTCCCATCAAAGTTTCCACAGGCCCCACACAGCACGGCTGCGTGGTCATCATCAACCATCACATCCAGATGCCCGTCTTTTCCAAGCCACACCTGGACCCAGCCTTCTGGTGGACAATCATGGAGCCGTCGGGCATCTTCCTCACAGACACAGATGTTAACACAGTAGCTGGGAGATCCACACGGAGACCATTCACCTGGTGGAGGGGTAGGGGAAATGAGGAAGTGAAACTTGAGTGACAGAAGAGCTGAGGGGTCACCAAGGCTGGAGTCCTCAGGCACAATGACGGTTTAAACAAAGGGGCAAGTGCTGGAAGAGAGGAGGGTTACATGGAGGGATGGACAGGCGGGGAGAGAGCTGGGGGAGTGTCTACAACAGCCCACTGTGTATGTGTCTACTGCTCTAATATAAGATTAATTAATTAATTAATGTGTATGCACATGCCCTGATACAAGTATGGAAGCCATTTGGCAACTTGTGGGAGTTGGTTCTCTCCTTCCACCCTGTGGGTTCCAGGGATCAAATTCAGGCCCATTAGGCTTGGTGGCTTGTTTCCCCACCAAACCATTTCATTGGCCCAATAGAAACTCATTAATCTTTGGAAAATATCTTTCTGTATATATTGGTAAGGATAGGAAGAAGAAGAAGGAGAAGAAGAAGGAGAAGAGGAAGAGTAGGAGGAGGAAGAAGAGGAAGAAGAGGAAGAGGAGGAAGAAAAAGAGGAAGAAGAGGAGGAAGAAGACAACAAAGAGGAAGAAGAGGAAGAGGAGGAAGAAAAAGAGGAAGAAGAGGAGGAAGAAGACAACAAAGAGGAAGAAGAGGAAAAAGAGGAAGGAGAGGAAGAAGAGGAGGAGGAAGAAGAGGAGGAGGGGGAAATGGAGATGGCCCAAAGTGTCTCTATAACTTTCCAAGGCTGGTACAACACTTTTTTTTTTTTTTTTAAACCAGACATATAAATCAGGAATTCCAGGCTTAAATTATTAAGTTATTGTTTTCACAATGACTCTCCAGATTGTCGATAAGTTACTGAATCTCTAACAAAAGCAACTTTATCAGCTCTTTTTTTGGGGGGGTGCTTATGTCTGAATGACGATAACAGTCCTAGCAATGTAATACTCGTGTGGGAACTTTCATTTTCTTATCAAAGGCTGCAGACTCAGCAGCCTGTGACCACTTTCCACCTTCTGTCTGTTATCGATTAAGCTTTCTGATATTAGATTCCCTCGGTGAAATTTCTTGGAAAGGAAACTTGAGTTTCTCTGTCACACAATTGGGAACCTAGATACACAGATGGGAAAGGCATATACGGATCTGAAAAAGCAGATGGGTGAGTGGGAGGGAGGGAGGGAGGGAGGGAGGGAGGGTCAACGAATGAGTGGATATAGGCGACAGGAACAAAGAGGTGAGGAGAAAGGACAGATGCAGAAGAGGATGGATACAGAAAAGTTCACGAGGGGACTCAGTGGGCAGAACGTCTCACTGGCTGCACGCTTTACAGTGACAATTGAGTCACATCAGTGAGTCAGCACAGGGCCTTGCACACAGAGAGAAGGGCTGAGTTTATTCACAAAAGCTAAGATGTCATGGTACCTCCAGGCTACCAGGCTTATGCTCTGGGTATTGGCAGGAAGTGGTCTGGACTGGTAAGGATCCCTGATGACCTGTGCCTACCCACTCAGGCTGACAACAGTGCTGAACGCTTGCAAGTTCCTCCTAAAATTTTTGTTTATGCCAGGCAGACAGTGCCAATGTGACCAGCGACAATGGACACTTGAACGGATGCTTATATGAATTCTCCTGCAGATGTTTCCCAGGCTTTGCCATGACTATGATCAGAGAATCTGAGGACTCTGTGTGATTCCAGGAGGGAATCTTCAAAGGGAGTGTTTGTGTCCCTAGGATTGCACTGGGTGGCTCCTTCCCTCTTGCTGGTTTTGCTTGAGTCCCTCTTCTGTAATCTTTCTTAGCTATGAGCACAATGATAGCACAACTATCTGCCGAATTCTCTGAGGGAATCACAGCACCTCCCTGGGAATGGCTCAGGGGGAACCCATGTGACCCCAGCCTGGCCAATCATAGCATTCTATGCTTAAGACCACAGTGATTAATCCCAGGAATGGGCATATGTTCCAAACCTGCTTGGTGAGATGCACTGTGGGGACCTTTGTTGGGTCACTTTGTGCTGAGGTAGCAAAGCTGGTAGACTACAAGCCTGGGGCGGATGCTGGCTACACTTGGCCCCTGTCAGAGGAAACTCTGAGAATGGAGTTGATTGAGTGGTAAACAAATCTAGAAGTGGAGGCTCTGACAGTGTAGCTGGAGTGTCTGGGTCACTTCTCTGGGGCCGTCTCTGGCTTTCCCAGATATGGAGCCAGTCCATTCATTTCCCCTCAGCCCTCAGGTTTGTATCTGGTTTCCTGTCACTGCTAACCAGTGGAGTCTTGGTCAAAACCAGCAGCAAAGCTAGCCTGTGACTTGAATGTAAGAACTCAGGTCAAGAAGAGGGACCCAGGCTGACATGGAGAGACAGGTACAAATCCAAAGAAAAGTGCAGAGACCCGGATGGAGGAAACAGACTTCAAGGTCACCAGGTAGCCAGGATGTAGGACACGTGACAGGAAGAAGGAAAGCCAGGGAAGATGACCCTGCCCTCTGTGCCCAGGCTTACCCACACGCCCTTGCTTGGGGTGACAGTCACTATGCCATCCTGGAAGAAGATGTGGACTTCACCCACGATGTTGTCATTGCCATGGCAAGGCTGGACATCAGCAAGCACGCGGTACCAGGGTACATTCTTCTGGAATCCAGGGCAGCGAGAAGAAAGCTCATAGACACCGGGGGAGCTGATGGCATTGTGTGCTCCATCAAAGGTAGTGAGGTTGGCGCCCACAGAGAGGGAGCAGAGACCACGGGCAGCCTGGCACTTCCGGACTCCAGCCTGGATCTCACAGACTTGGCCAGATGGGCAGCCGGCTGCATGGCATGTCAGGCCGGTGCTTGCAGAGCAGCAACAGTTCTCGCTGCAGTCTGAGGACATCAGTGAGGAGTTCACCTGTGCACAGAAAGGGATGGACGGTGTGCATTCACACAGAGGGAGACTGTAGAGTGTCCAGTAAGAATCAGCTAGTATGTCCTCTACCCAGGCATCTCAATGACCCTCAGCCTGTGATTTGTAAATAAAACAGCAGAGGCCAGGCTGTGTGGAGTTCATGTTTTGACAGCCCACCCTGTCACCACTCTGTCACTGCCTCAGACGGTGCCCAGTTACTGTGAGCACAAGCCAACTGGAGAATGAAAGACCACATGGAGACAATGTCACGGGCTATCTGTTATGGTTTGGATACGGCATGTCTACCTCAACCTGGGCAAGAGTTTATTCCTAAGGCGTTATGTATGAAGAGTTTGCAAGCTTCATGTTTAGAAGTGAGGACTTTGGGAGGTGACTAGATTAGTAAAGTCACCAAGAGAGAACGGTCACGATTGATCCATGGTGACTTCTCCCTTTGGTCTGGCAGGTCTTTAAGGGCAGGGAGAGACATTGGCAGAGGCACACACATGCTCCTCCCGTGGTGTCATGCAGCCAAGGGGGCTTCATGAGAGTCTTCATTATGAATGCTTTTTTAGATTTCTAGCCTCCAAAACCATGAGCTTCATAAACCTCAAAGTAGCTTGCAGTAGGTGGTTTCTTACACCAACGAAGCAAATGCGTTAGTCTAGAAACCAAACAATCTTCATTCGACCTATCAGGTGATTATGACGCACAAAGCAAAGTGAGGAGATGGTGGGATCCTTGACCCGTTCTGGAAACAGGGTTATAAGACAAATAGAATCTGCCTAGAGCAACACATTAGGAGTGATTTACAACACTGCGAAAGATAACTTCATACGCAGTTTTGTGTATCCCACACAGTGTGTCTCCACAGTGTACTCGTGGCCACAGCACAGAGGACAGTGCCCTGGAATGCATTTCCTTGTGTAACAGGCCCCGAGACTTTAAGATAACTCATGCAGTGCTAGACACCATTCTGACCGCCAGACCCAGCACAAAGGCCCCAATACTTGCCAAAATGGAAACAAAGACCTAATCCATCAAAGACCTAGTGCACAGATCCAAAAAAGTCCCTAACTGAGTTGACCTCGCCTTTTGGCTTGAGCAGCCCTACTTCGTGATAATTAAAGCATGACAACCAGGATGTGATTTTAGAACATAAAAGACAAAGGGCTGTAAGACTTGGTCAAGTTCCCCATGCAGACGCTGGCTGACTGTAGACACTTTGTTTTCAGCTTTGAGAGTGTCTGTGTGGTGGTCTCTGGTGGGCTCACCTCACAGCCCATGAACTTTCCCCAGTGTCTCTTCTCTAGCCAGCTGCTCCTTCTTAATGCCTAGTGAGTTTTCTCTGCTCCTGCAGCCTCTGTCTCTAGTTGTGGGGCAGTCCCTGTCTCTGGTTGTGGGCTTTGCCGACGATTGTTTTCAAGTTTCTTTCCCTACCTGGTGAGCTCATCAGATTTTATGGAAACAAGGAAAGCCTGGCTGTCATTTGGCCCTTGGCCCAGACAGAAGTAATTGCTGTAGACGACTTTACTGGAACAACTGGTGAAATATGGCTAAAGTCTACAGATTAGACAATAGTGTTGAGTCAACATGACTTTTTTGATAATTGTCATCTGTGCCATATAAATAAATTTCCTTATTTTTCAATGTGAGATTGGGAGGTGCAGGTAGATTGTCGGGATAGGATAGGAGGTAAGAGATGAGGCAAGCCTGGGATGAGGAACAGAGCTGTCTGCTAGAGTCCCAGGAGGCTGCTGACCTAACCTACGGGATCCTGAATGGCTCCCAGCAGACAGCGAGACTCAAAGGAAGGGATAAAAGTTTGGCTGTCTTTGCAATTGGTATGCATTCTCTGTGGTACACATTTTCTCTGCAAAAATGGGAAGAACAGCAAATGTATCTATCTTGTTGGACTGTTAGGAATATAAAGTGAATTAATGTTTAAAACATACTTATGTATACAAAGATCTTTCAAAAAGCATCAACAAGAATATTAACAATTATATCCCAAATCACACTGTTGAGTGATTGGTAACTGAGCCGCCCGCTGCACTGTTATGGATTCAATTCTTTTTGCTGCATGGGCTGCACGGGAGGACAAGGCGGACCCTCACTGGGTACCAACTGTCCTGAGCACCAGGTGCCTGTGGAGCCAGAGTGGAGCCAGAATGCTGACTCGGCCTCTCTGCAGGTGAAGGAGTTCAGAGAGGGAAGGGGAGTGGAGGAATGGCCACACACCAAAACAGCAATTCCCACTTCCCGGGAGCAGGCATGCTACCTTAAATGCAGCCATGTGTTTACAATGTGACCAATGCTGTTTAGATGGGGAATTTATCCTGGTTATCTAGCATTCATAAAAGAACTCCAGGGAGATGTTATGCACACAGAGAAGTGATGGCAGAGATTGGAGTGGTGTGACCAAGCCAAGGACTGACCAAGGCCACCAGGGGCTGGGAGAGGAAGGACTAGATTGTTCTCTTGAGACAATCCAGTGTCCCCTTCCATCACTTTGATGTCATTGCAGCGAGTCTGAACTTTGACTCCTGGCCTCCAGAACTTCGGGGAACTAAACTCTCATGTTTGACCCGCTGAGCCTAGGGTGACTCACTACAGCAGCCACAGCTGGGAGCAGGTGGTGGCCCTCTGTGTCCCAATCCTTGAACAGAAACCCAGAGCATAGCAGCTCTGGATGTCCCCCTGGTTCCTCCACCCACACTGACTAGAGACTCACAGTCCCCCCCCCCCCACTCACCGGCATATATTGGCCATTGTGGACACAGCCGCAGTCCTGGGCAGGAATGCACACACCCTGGGAGAGCAGGTAGTGATCGTCGCACTCACACCCTTCAAAGCAGCGGGTGGTGCAGCCAGTGAGGCCAGAGAGAGCAGCACAGGAGCCCTGGCAGGAGCGTGTGCAGACAGAGTAGTGGCTGTGGGCAGGACACTGGAGAGCTGTGGGAGAGGAGGCAAGGCGGGTCATACATGCGTAAGACGTTGGCTACCTGAATTTACTGGATCTCAGGCCTGGATGAGTGATTGCTGTAATCTGGATGTAGTGCTCCCTCCCCTGACCCCCACACTCCAGAAAAAAAAATGCAGTTGGCTTCCAGCTGCTGTATGTAATGCCCGAGAGATCTCTGACCTATCCAATGAATTCCTGTTTGGAGAGAGTACCGGGAGACTGTAAAGCCTTTGGCAAGTGTCCTGTGTAAGTCACTAGGCTTCCCTCTTGCTCCAGGTTTTTCTCATCTCTTACTGATTCCTGACCACCATGAAATGAGCAGCTATGCCTGTCATGTCCCCTGTCCCCTCTTCTATGATCTACTTCAGCACAAGCCTCACTAACAGGCAAGTCATCCCCACACAGAAACCCATGTAATCACAAACCAGAACAGAGCCGCCCTCTTTTTCAGATGTCCAGGTATTTCTTAGGGCCACGAGGAACTAACACAGAAATTGCTAAGGAGCCGGGAGGCCAGTGCTGGGACTGCTCCTGGCTGTGTGGCTCACTTGTTTTTATAAATGGTTTCTGGGCTGGGCAGTGGTGGCGCACGCCTTTAATCCCAGGACTTGGGAGGCAGAGGCAGGCAGATATCTGAGTTCGAGGTCTGGTCTACAGAGTGAGTTCCAGGACAGCCCAGGCTATACAGAGAAACCCTGTCTTGAAAAAAAAAAAAAAAACAATGAAAGAAAGAAAGGAAGGAAGGAAGGAAGGAAGGAAGGAAGGAAGGAGGGAAGGAGGGAAGGAGGAAGGAAGGAAGAGGAAAGAAGGAAAGAAAGAAAGAAAGAAAGAAAGAAAGAAAGAGAAGAGAAGAGAAGAAAGAAAGAGAGAGAGAGAAAAGAGAAAGAAAGGTGGTTTCTGGGAGGTGTTTGGAGAACTGAGCTAACAAAACCTGGAATGCTGTGAGTTCTGGTGGGAACTTGGAACAGAAGGCCAACAAGGTTTCAGATTGTACTTGAGCGGTTTCGAGTGTAAAACAACAAGTATCGTCCATTGGCATTGCACCGTGCCAACAAGTTTGTCTATATTTTGCCCATGTCCAGAGAAGTTTAAGACAAAGGAAGTGACAGAATCAGTAGGGCAGAGGACAGACATATCAAGGCAGCACAACATTCAGCTCATGGCATAGTGCTCCTGGCTGGTTTTAGTCATGTTTATAGTTGGTATCAAGAACAAAATCAGAGCATAAATATTTGACAAACTTCTGGGTTGGTCAGAAAAAGCCTGCGTATTTAGGGCTAAGAAAGGCATGGTTCCTGAAGGGATCAGAGTCCCAGAAGAAAGCCAGGTATGTTGCACTTGGGCACCAGGGACCATGATTTGAGGGTGTCTTGGGAATCAAGACACAGCTATCATAGTCTGAAAAGCGGAACTATGAACTGGAAAGATTTCTTTCCCTTGAGGAAATAGGGCAACTGGGACACTCCACTCTTACAGGACCTGGATGGCTGTTTCCCCAGAGTTAATGTCACCATGCTCTCCCATCCAGGCACTCTGAGGCCACTGCAGATATTGTCAAGGGAGGCTGATGGCTGACAGCTGCTTGAGCTGGTGACAGACGCTGAAGTCGTCTGCATGGAGGTGAGTTTGTGGGAGTGTGCAGTGTAAGAGTTATGGGGCTCAATGGCTTCCATCCAGATTTCAAAAATCTCCCTGAGAGGCCCGGCGAGGTGTTAGCAGGAAAAGGATCATTAGGTGGAGCCCCTGAGAGGGTGGGGCATGAACTGTGAGAATCGAGTCATGGATGCCAGGGAGTTAGAGAAAGCAGGGATGTGGAACGGGTGGGGTGGGGTGGCCAGGAAAGCAGCAAGCAAGAAGAAAGAGAGGGAGGCCATGAATCCTGCAGCCAGCAGGGGATATAGGCTAGAGGCTCTTGGAGCTTACACTGTGCCAGCATTTTTTCCCTGCTGGGTTTTGATCTTGCATTGGTCCCATCTCTCCCTTATTTGTGTCCAAGCTTTCATTTTCCTGTAGGAATGTGGGCTATATAACACCACTGGATGCTGGAAATATATAATTGTATTTTTATGTTTGCAGAGGCTCACTGCGTCTTGGAAAAGACTCTGGACTAGGACATTTAAGCAATCTGGGAACTATAAGGGCTTTGCGGACTCTGGGAAATAAATGGGGTGCAATTCTTAATATCATGCAGATATGAGTCTGTTGGGATCAAGGGTGGAACATAATGAACTAGATAGATCCACAATTTCCCCCAAATATTTATACATTGAAGAATTGGTCTCCTTGATGGCTGAATCATTGACTGGTACTTGAGTCATGGATGATCTGACTACCAGTGACTAATCCATGGATGGATACACAGTTTTATGGCATTACTCCATAATGAATATTTTCGGAGGTTGGTCTTGGTGGAACAAAACAGGTCATCTAGAATGGGCCTTTCAAGAAAATCTATTGCCTGCTTTTCACTTCAATCTCCGGGCCTGACTCTGTTGCAGTGAAGCAACACGTTGTTACCACAATCCTGTCTGACCTCAGGCCCAGGGGTGCATTCAGTTACCTTGAACAGAAATGTCTGAAACCTTGAGGCAACATAAATCCTCAAAAACTGTTTCTCTCGAGCATCTGCCACAGTACCCAGCCTAGCAGAATGCTGCAGAGGATGGAAGCTCTGAAGAAAGAGCTCACATCGTACACACCTACAGCCAAAGTGATCATGGTTCATTGAGAAAGTCAGAGGAGGCTTCAGTGGGATGGGCAGTCATAGGCCAGGGTTGAGGCAAGGACAGAAGGAAAATAGGCAAAACTCTAGGCTCTAGCTAAGTAATTCCAGGATGGCATGGGTGTCATCAAACAGGGATAGAGAAGAAGAATCAGGTTTGGGATGGAATGTTGTATTCAGATGGATCACAGGGAAAATTACCCAGGAGGCCATGGGTACACGGGCCTAGTACTCAGAGGAAGCTCAGAGTTGGAGACAGTGTCTACTGTTGTCACTGGGACAGTTGCTGTATTACGGTGTGGATGAAGGCCCTGAGTCGAGGTTCTGTGTTCAGGAGACTGGAAGAGAAAATGGCTCTGCCATAAAACCGGCGTCAGCTACAGCCTTGTCATGTGGAGTCTGAGGTGACCTATTCCTGCCCTGTAATTTGGAAAGAGGTGTGTGGTCCTAGATTAGGGAGACCTATTGCCTGTGGCATGGTGTTGCACTGAGTGTATGAGAAGATATGGAGTTTTGGGAAGAGCCTGTGAGCCTGAGACTCAGGACTCCTGTGGGCTCTCAACCCACCCAACTCCATTTCAGGTCACTATGGAAAGAGCTGGGAACAGCCTGGGAAAAGGTGAGTGTTAGGGCTGGGGGGTGTGGACTCTTGACTGGAGTCAGAGACCCTGGAGCCAGAAGGAAAGGAGGAAAGCCATAGAGGACGCCAGGGCAGGGCTGGGAGAAACCCTGTTACAGGCAGGGACTTCTCTTGAGCAGCAGACGGGGAAGGGGGGCCAGGGGTCACACAAGGGGTCGGAGACACTCACGGCAGGAGCTGTCTGTCCTCCAGGCGTTCACTGCTGCACCAGCTGCCTGGCAGGCTGCAGTATAGGAGGCCAGGCCTCGGCAGAGATAGGTTTTGTCACCCTTATGGGCACACATGTCATACACGCATTGGCGGAAGTACTCTAAGGGACTCAGAACCTTGTGGCAAGCTGCGAAGGGGCCCTTGGGGTCCCGGATCTTCCCACAGGCTTCATTTTTCTCATATGCTTGTGTCTCCTCTGCCAAGCACACTGGACAGCCTTGTGGCCCACAGCCTTCACCACAGCCCAAGGAGGAGCC
The DNA here is from genome assembly GCA_021653895.1 of Mastomys natalensis. Classification (NCBI taxonomy): domain Eukaryota; kingdom Metazoa; phylum Chordata; class Mammalia; order Rodentia; family Muridae; genus Mastomys; species Mastomys natalensis. The sequence continues at coordinate 90,366 of JAJTUV010001681.1, forward strand.
GGGAGCTCGCCATGCATTTCCAAAGGCCTCCACATTGGGGGCCACTGCTCCACTGGGCAGCACAAAGTCGTCGCTCCAGTTCCCGTTGAAGTTCCCACAGAGGCCACAGAGACGGCCACGGAAGGGACTCGGGATGGACATAAGGATGTGAGCATCTCCATCGAAGAGAACCTTCATCCCCTTGTTTGTCTGCAGAACCATGTTTCGGCCTTCAGCTGTCACACTCACATGGCCTACAGCCACAGGCAGGGCCACGGTTTCACCATCCACAATCACCTGGGTGGAAGCGTCAGTTAGGATAAGGGTGCCAGCATCTCAATTTAAGGCAGGTACTCTCAGCTCCTTCTTGAGCGATATCTATCTCAGATCTTCTTGGAAGAGCTAAGTCCCTTTTTGACTAGAATCAGATCCACTAAACTCCCAGGATGAGGCCATGACTAGAGGAGACTCTGAGGGGGCACCTTTACCCACAAACCCAGAACTATCATGGCAGGGCTGTGCTATACTCAAACTCTGGAATTCTCCAACATCTACTGAGCTCCTATAGGGTAAGGCTTAGCTGGGGTCATGTCCCTGTAGAACTATGGGCAGGGTTGTGTCCACTCACCTGTGGCCCTCGAGCCAGGACCACAACCTGGCCTGCCACAGTAACCACCACCCGCTCGGCATCTCCAGCTGAGTTCTTTTCAAGTACAATGGAGAACTCCTCCTCTCCAGGTTTTGGGCGACAGACGCTGGCCAAGACATAGGAGCAAGAGCCATGAAGATCATACACCCGTCCATCAAGGGTGACATAATGGACGCCTCCATTGGCCAGGCAGTGGCCACAGCCAGAGGGATGGCAGGCCTGAACTCCGTTCTCTATCCGGCATTCCTCATAGGGCTCGCAGTCTGAACCTTCCTGGCAGGTGACCTGGCCATCAGGCCCGCACTCACAGAGCCGCTCACACTCAGGGCCCGGGTAGAAGGTGGCACCTAGCACATAGTAGCGCCCATGATAGAGGCAGCCACACTGGCCCACGGGCACACAAGTGTCACCACTGAGCACAAAGCCAGAATCACAGACACAGCCCTCACGGCAGATGGTTTCACAGCCCTCGGGGGCTGAGAGGCTTGGGCAACTCACAGGGCAGGAGTCACCACAGAGCTGGTAGTGGCTGTGGGCAGGGCACTGGAAGGCTGTGGGAGAGAACAAGGAAGAGTCAGGCAGAGGCGACGGTGGGATCAGGAGGGCTTGGGTGTGAGAGTCTGACTGAGGCCCACCGCCTCTGGCTTGGTATGGGACTGGGCCTAGAACATACGACAGGGGCACTGATGTGGGCTCTCGGGTGTGGGGCATAACTTGGTCTCCCTGGAAGGGTGTATCACCCTGACAAGTACTTCTAAAGCAAGCGACTGTCTGGGGAGATGACCACACACATATGAGCAGAATGGTCTAGAACTGACCAAGGCTTTACTGGTGTGAGTGTGACTAGAGACCCAAGTGTGCGGGAGGCCAGTCAGCCTGACTGAGGACAGTGCCGGCATGACTGGAGCACCCGTGGGCCTCTCTGACGTGCTCTGTTTCAGGGTGCCACTGTAGCAGTGTGTACATGATTGAGTGACACTGACCCAGCAGATCTTCCTGAAGGAGTTGTCCCACACCTTCTGACTCAGTCTGCTTTGATCTGCTGGGGACAGGTCCTGATTCCAACTGAGCGTGTCTGATGTCTGACCTGTATGTGGCAGGCAATGTAGGGTCTCCCCAGACACCACTGGGCTATCTGACCACTTCTATTCCAGTGTGAGAGATGGTCCAGAGGCTTGAGACTTGGCCTCTGACAGGGGTTCCTTGCTGAGTAACTGTCACTGGGTCATATCCAAGCCCATTGGAAAAATGAACCTGCAGAGTGAGCTGCACCCAGGTTTCTGACTTTGGATGTGCCCTGGGTCCTTCCCTACCCCACTGGTGTTTTCCAGTATTAGTGCCAGGGTGTGTCTCTGTCAGGAGGTGGAGGGGATGGCCCTGTCTGTGTGAAGCTACATGGGTCAGTACTCACGACAGAAGTCTGGCTTCCTCCACTCTTCAAGTTGTGCTCCGGCAGCTTGACATGCTGCCACATAGGTGGCTATAGCAGGGCAGAGGCCTCCCGGATGTCCCTGAACCTGACAGGCATCCTCCAAGCAAGCCTCGAAGTATTGCGTAGGTGGCACAAGGCTGTGGCACGATGCTAGTGGGCCTTTGGGGTCCGTGATAATGCCGCAGGCGTCGGGGCCACGGAAGGGTTCCTGTTGTTCAGGTGTGCATGGTTGTGGGCAAGGCCCAGGCTCGCACTCGTCACAGCCTGCAGCTCCGCCCACTTTCCAGCCCTCAGGTTTCCCGCCCACTGCGGTCAGGTCGTCGCTGGGATTCTTGTTGTAGTTCCCGCACAGGCCACAGAGGGTGCCTGCATAGGCTGCGGGCACGCGCAGGCGCACGAAACTGTCTCCATCAAAAGCCAGGGAGAGCCCTGAGGCAGTGTTCACTACCACATCTGCTCCACTTATGTAAACGCTGAGTTTCTGGTCCAGGTGGAAGGGCAGAGCAACGAACTCTCCATTCACCTGTGGGGAGGGGAGCGCGTGAGAGGAGAGGCACTTGCTAGTTTTGCATATGGACTACGACTTATAAGTTAGGGTATCCAAAGTAGGTTGCTTCCCCCGTTATTGTAAAAGTAAAGAGATGCGAGGCTACGGACTCCTTTTTGTTTTTGTTTATATTTTGTTTGTTGCCCCTGTAAGAAGGAACAACTATTGTAGCCTAGGCTGCCCCAAGTCTCTGCAACTGTCCTACCTCAGTGTCTGACAGCTGCATTAACAGAAGTGGAATACCCCCATCAGACCACCACATCACTGACTCTTTGTGCTACCCTTAAGCAGGGACTTTTGACAATCCACCCTACAGAGGAAGACTGGAAGGCTGAGCCTGGGGAAGCCACTGCTTCCAGCCTTCCTGGTCCCACAGACTGGAAGTGAACCAGCCTCATGCTCCCGCCAAGCTGAGGAAGATGCTCTGTACATCAGAGGCTGGAATGGCCTACCGTTCACTCACCTGTAGCTTCCTGGGCCATTGGGCACTGAGGGTCAAGCTGATACCATAGATATGCAGAGTGACACTTCGGGTGTAGCTGACAGCCTGGCTGCCCCTGTGCTCATTAACCACGGTGACATTGAAGTATTCAGTCCCTGTGGGTGGCGCATGGCAGGGTGCGCTCAGCAGGTACTCGCAGGCGCCTTGGAAGTCAAATCGGTGTCCATCTAGGGTGGTGTAATGCGGATCACCCCAGGCTTGACACTCAGCTATGCTTGTCGGTTGGCAGCCGAGCTCCCCAGAGGGCAACAAGGCACACTCCTCACCCAGCCCACAGCTGGCAGGCTTGCAGACCAAGGAGTCACCTCCAGGTCCACAGTGACACTTCTGAGAGCAGGTGGCATCAGTCCAAAATTCGGTGCCTGCTTCATGGTATGTGCCATTGACCCAGCAGCCACAGCCACCATCCAGGGGAACACACTGATCAGCACTCAGGACAAAGCCCTGGTCACACTGGCATCCCTCCACACAGGGCCCATCACATGCAGTTGGGTTTGTGTGCGTGCAGGGGGTGGGCAGCTGGCTGGGCAGGGTGGGCCACAGAGCTCATAGTGGCTGTTGTCAGGACAGGGGATCTCTGTGGGTAGATGAAGGAGGGAGAGAAACAAAGAACAATGTTGGACTGACCTCTGGGGACAAAGTGGGAAGAGAATCAACAGACAGAAGTGGACAGAGAGACTTGCAGATCCAGTGTCACAGTCAGAGAGGGACAAGTGACAAAATAGAGTTGATACAGCCAGAGGCAGACAGAGAGATGAGCTGGAGACACAGACAGACCCAGTCAGGAGACAGGGATGAACGGAAGCCAGCTGAAAGATTGCAAAGGGTGGGAGTGAAGCCAGCCCAGCCCAGAGTCAGTGTCATGCACCCAGGCCTTGTTCTGCTCCCTTCCACTCACCACAACCAGCCTGAGTCCTCCAGTCCTGGATTTTGATGCCAGCAGCTTGACAGGCGGCAGCATAGGCAGCCAGTGCCTGGCATAGTATGTCTTTGTTGCCACCGCCCAGGCAGACGTCCAGCACACAGCCTTTGAAGAAGCTTTCAGGAGGCACATGGGAATGGCAACTGGCAAATGGGCCCCCTGAGCCAGGAGCCAGAGGTCCACAGAAGCCAGGACCCTCATACTCCTCCACTCGGTCCTCTGGGCATGTGGGACAAGATCCCTGACATTCATTCCAGCAAAGAGGATCCCACCCTGGAACTTGCCAGCTGCCACCCCAGGTAGGTATTGAGGGTGCCATTGTGCCGTTAGGGAAGACTTGATCATTGCTGGAGTTTTTGTCCATGTTTCCGCAGAGCCCGCACACTGCACCATGGTAGCTGCTGGGCAGTGTGACCTCTACTCCCCAGTTCCAGTCGTAGGTGACCTGAAGCCCGAAGTCAGTCGACAGCACAGCCTTGGAGCCTCCTGAATCACCATAATCCGCCCACCAGCCAAGTAGACAGGCAAGGCCATCAGAACTCCGTTCACCTGGGGAGAGAGGGAGTCCAACAGGGTCATGGGAGCAGTGCAGGCAGAGCTGTATCCTCTGTTACCCAGGTTACCTCCCTCTTCCTAGGGGCTTTCTCCTGACTGTTGGGGGTCAGTACCTGTACAAACACCATGGACATCTAACCCAGCTCCTGAGAAAGAAATCCTCCGCTTCTCTGCCTTTTTTGGTGTTTCCTCTAAATTCACTCTCTTCCTTCTCCTCCCCCTCCTCCTCCAACCTCTCATCCCACCTAGCCCCTCTCCTCCCTTAGGTCTATCTCTTTATAAATTCCTTTCTGGTCTCTGTCTCTTTGCATTTCCTACCCACATTTCTGTTTCTCTTCCTGTCCCTCTGTCCCTTTCCTCTTTGCGTCTCTGTTTCACATGTTTCCCTTGACTCTTTGTCCTGGTCCTGCCCTCTCTCTAAGTCACTGTTTGCCTGCACACTCATTCCATCTTCAGAATGTTTGACTTATGCTCGCCCCATCCTCCACGGTCCCCCTTTCTTCTGATCTTCTCTGAGCCTGGCCCTCTCATTTGTTCCCATTCACTGACAGATGCTTGCTTACAGAGTTGGAGTCTGAGCTGAGCTCTAACTGGTGCCACAGTGCTGGGTTGTTGGGGCAGATTCAAGGCCTGTTGTGTTCAGTCACTTGCACGGTGTCACAGAACTCGTCAGGAGCTCAAATCTATGTGTATTCCAGTGGCTCTCAACCTGTAGGTCGAGAGCCCTTTGGGGGGTCAAATGACTTTCATGGGGGTCGCCTAAGGCCATCAATAAACACAGGTACTCACATTATGATTCATAACAGCAAAATTTTAGTTATGAATTGCAACAAAAATAATTGTATGGCTTGGGGGGGTCCCTGTAACATGAAGGGTTGCCCTGTATTAAAGGGTCCCATCATCATGAAGGCTGAGAAATACTGGTCTATATGAAGGGAAACATGGGTCTACTTTAAGCTCTTAGCAGAGGGCTGTGCTTAATTCCCAGGAAAAGGGAACCAATTTCCTGTCATTTTTCTCTTCGTTGTTTCATGTCTATGTGAAAACGGAGAGTTTCCAGCTCCCAGCTGCTGCTCTTAATACGGGGGTTCATTTGGCCCCAAGCCCCAGGGTGTTCCAGGACCGTCAGGCTGAACATACCCGGACTTTGCCAATCTCATTCTTGTGGATGGAAATGTTGGTGTTGAGGGTGTTCACAGTGACCAGTCTCACATAGGACACAGTAGGGTTGCCACGGTTCTCATTCTTGGTTGTGACAGTGAAGGGAGTCAGGCCCTCGGCACTGACGCCAGGACAGACTGTGCCTGCTAGCAGGTAGTTGCAGGTCCCCTGGAAGTCAAAGCTCCAGCCGTCGAAGGAGTTGTAGTGAGGGTCACCCCATAGCCAACATGTGGAGCTATAGTTGGGCACACACACGGCCTCACCATCTTGAACTTTGCAGGTCTCCTGTGGCCGGCAGGTGATAAGTTGGCATGGGTCTGTGAGGAGAGGAGAGAATACATTGAGGGACTGCCTACCACAAGCATGTCTGCTCCCGTCTGTGCTAGGGACACCATCTCTGACGGTTGCTGCAGGTGTGACCAGACATCAGTGTTCTGACACCTAAGCCCTCGACCCTGAAGTTGCTTGTGTGTTAGATCTGAGAACCCAGCACTAAGGGTCCAGAAATTTCATATCTCATGTCTAGGGTCCCCACATCTAAGTCTCTCGGCTTGCATAGCCCACAGTACAATATTCTGATCCTGGGTGTTAATCCAGAGTCAGGAGTCTCTGAAGACTGATCCTCAGGGGCTTTTGTGTTTAAGACCCCTCTAGTGTCACACTTTCTGTGGCTCCAGCTTTGTGTCTGGGTGTCCAGCCTTCAGACTTGCTCCTCTGTCTTGTTTCCTGTTTGAAATCAGCCTGGAAGCTCTGTCCAGCAGAGGGCGCTGGGGAGTCTGCGAGAGGCTGGGGCACCCTGTCCTTACAACTTGATCTGCTTGCTGCGCTGCTGCTGCTGCTGCTGCTGCTGCTGTGGCTGCTCTGAGAGTAGAGACAGGTGGGACACCGAATCTCTAGCTAGTCAGCTAAACACCCCAGGCGGCTGAATTTCCAGCCGAGTTTTTATCAACTTCAGTGAAGGTTTTACTCCTTCAAGTCCAGCCTGCAGGATCCTGCACTCTTCCGTGAGGTCTATGATGAGACCTTCTAAGTCCCAGCCTTCTCTCAGCATTGGGGATTAGCTCTAGGGTAGGGCTCCTGTGAGCTTTGTGTTTCCCTTACCTGAAAGCAGTCAGTCCCCTTTTAGAAGTGGGCCGTGAGAAGGAAGGAGGTGGACTATTCACACACACTAAATGCTATCATTTCTGAGGAATGAATCGGGAACAGCAGGAAAGCAGCTAGCCCTTGAGGTGGGTGGTGGCAGAAATACGTGCAAGCCTCAGTAGTGAACAGACAACAAATCTGTCTGTTTCTGTCTCTCCACAGCCACCATGTGGATGCAGGGAGCCAAACCCAGGTCCTCTGAAAGAACAGCCAATACTCTTAACCACTAAGCCATCTCTCCAGCCCTAATCCTTAATTTTTAATCCTTTTTTTTCTTTCTCCCTACTTTTTTTTTTATTCCCTGTCTTTGGTCAAATCAGTTCTCTCTCTCATCTTTCTCCTTATAGAAGACAGAAACTTGCCTCTCTTGCCTCTCTCTCTCTCTCTCTCTCTCTCTCTCTCTCTCTCTCTCTCTCTCCTGTTTCTCACACACACACACATAAACACACACACACACTACCTTGTAAAAAAAAAAAAATCAACTTAAAATGGACCACAGACATTGAGTTCAGTCTTAGATTTTAAAACTGCTAGAGAAAACTGAAAAAGCCAGAAACAGTTGCCAACAGCTTTATGAACTCCTTAGGAGATAGTGGGAAGAATTGGTAAATAAAACTTCACTAAATCGAAAGGTTTCTGCATAGTAAAGGAAGCAGCTCACAGAGGGAGGAGACAGCCCACAGAATGGGAGAAAAATCTTTGCCAGCCATTAATGTAACAGGAGACTATTATCCAGACTATATAAAGAACTCACAAAAATTAAACACAAGGCAGAAAGTAATTTAGCAAGTAGATGGGCAGAAAATGAACTTTTCAAAGGAAGGACACAAACAATCAGTGAGCAAGTGGCCAAATCCTTGATTTAACTTAAAATGAGAGTTTATGTCAGCCCAGTCAGAATGACCGTTTTCACGGGAATGAGCAGCTGCTGGTAAGGGCTGTGGGCCAGGAAAGCCTTATCCACTGCTGGGAGGAACATTCACTGATACAGCCTCTGTGGAAATCAGTATGAAGTTCCTGATGAAACCAGAACTAGGAGGACCCTATGACCCAGCTCCATCCCTGGGTGTGTACCCAGAGGTGTCTAAGCAACCACACAATAGAGGTTCCTGCACATCCATGTTTGCTGTTCCCCGTTTGCAGTAGCAGGTGACAGGATCAGTCTAGGTGCGCATCAACTGAAAGGTTAAGGAATGTGGCACACATGCACAGAGGAGCCTTTCTTAGTCATAACGAGTGTGATCACGTCAGGAGATCGACGATGTCATCATTATAAAGTTTTCTCTCACACGTGGAAGTTAGGGAAGGAGAAGGATGTGAAACTTGAAAGTCGGGGTGGGGGATGGATAGAGACATGGAAGAAAGGAGACAGTGAGGAGGAGTAACACAGAGTAAGGAAAGGATGCTTGCGGTGAAATCACAAATGCTCTTCTTTTCTGTAATTGATGTATGTTAATAAAATGTAGTTCTCAGGAGAAGCCGTGTTGTTGGGCGGTGGTGGCGTGTGACTTTGATCCCAGTATTTGGGAGCAGAGCCAGGCAGATCTCTGTGAGTTCAAGGACAGCCTGGTCTACAGATTGAGTTCTAGGACAGCCTGGGCTACACGGGGGGCGGGGGGGGGATGGAAAAACAAGCAAACAAACAAACACATAAGAAAGCAGTCTTTCTGTTTGCTGGGAGGACTCTAAAAGCAGTCCTTCTGTTTGCTGGGAGGATGCCTAGAGCTTTGTGTTTGGAAGGCAAATATCCTCCCACTGGCCTGGACCACACCCAAACACACAAATCCATCACTTCGTAGATTAAGGTTTTCCCATTCAGGTGAAGTTGTGGCATCTCTCTCCTGATACGACCCCTGCTATCCTATTTATCAGTTCTGTGAGTCTCAGCCCAGCCTCCAGATCCTAGTTCGCACATGTTTACTCTTCTGGGATTCTCTTGTCCTTCACCTTAGGAAATCAATTCCAGGGAGGCCCTATGTCGCAGCTTTAATCTAGGAATCCTTTAAGCAGAACCCTTAGAAATTCCAATCCCCAATTTGAAAGGTTCTGCCTTGGCCCAGTTGTCCTGGGCTCTAGGAGACCTTACAGTCTGCTTTCCCAGTAAACAAACAACAAAGTCCAGTGCCCTTCGTCATCGGGGAGATGGAAATTAAAACAAAATGTCCCTTTAATGACAAATTGCCCTTTAATGCTGGTGCCCAAAGTCCCAGCACAACCCAATGAGCCAGTGGGCAAGAAGTCATGGGACCATCTGGTACTTGTAGCAGATAAAGTTTTCTTGGTGCTCTGTCCCTTCATACACAGTCTCTGGTTGTTTTACATAATAAGGGTTGAGAAGTTATGCTGAAAGTTCTGTGACCTGAAAGCTGAAGTATTTACCATAGGACCCTTGAGAGAAAAAGATTGCCCAATCCTGCAGTACTCCAAGGGCCTTTTACATCCACCATCAAAATCTTGCCCGAGGTTTCCCTGCTTCCTGGCATCCCATAAGGCCCCCTGACACCCAGACTGCATGACCTCTGCCCTTGGCTCCTGGAATCCCAGCCAAGGTCTGGCATCTCAATCCACAGCCCTCTGAATTTCTCCCCATGAAGCATGTCACCCTCAGCTCCCGGCCCATGTCCTGTGTCCCCCCACACCAGCCCAGCCTCACTCCCCAGTACCTTTGGTGAGCAGGTCAGGACGCCTCCTGAGGGCTCGCACACCTGTCCTGGCTTGCAGCTGTGGTTCTGGCACACCATGCCTTCGCCTGCTTGGCACGTACAATCTGTTGGCAATTTTCAATGAGAACTGACTCCTCTGGCTGTGGGGACAGAGAGCATGCCATTAGTAACCAGAGGCGGGTGCCAATCCCCAGTGTTTCAGGCACAGAGAGGTTGGGGGACAGCTCTCAGCAATGTGGTCCATTGCCAGTGACACCGAGGCATGGCATGGCTTTGAGGCCCAACCCATCCATTCATTCATTTCATTCATTCATTCCAGAATATGTGGGGAATTGCTGTTGCTTAGGAGGACCAGAGGTAAGTAGTCTTTCAGAGCAAAAGTTGTGGACCACATTGCCCAGCTGAGCCTGGTTCCACTGTTTCCACACGGTATGACTGAACATCGTTGCTTAACCTCTTTATACCTCAGCTTCCTCATCTGTAAATGACAGCTAGTAATAGAAACCATCTGAGAGGTTCTGGTAGTCAACAAAATGATGGACTGGGTATTAGGTCTATCTTGTACCTTACTGATACAAATTGGTACAGTTATGCTCTAATTGTATTTGGAAGAGAAAAGTTTTATTTTAACAGGAAGGGTGATATATAGGAGGAGCTAAGGTGGGAGGAGTAAGGAGAGAAAGAGGAGGAGTAAGGAGAGGAGAAGAGGGGAAGAGCTAGGAGATGAGAGAGAGAGAGAGAGAGAGAGAGAGAGAGAGAGAGAGAGAGAGAGGAGGAGGGGAAGGGGAACATGGAGGGGATGTTTGCGTGTCTCCGTAGTTGGTATATCTAGGATGGGTGTTGGGTTACACTTCTTATTATATGGGCATCTTGTTATTGAGCATTACCAAAATTATAAAGCCTTTGATTAACATTTTTTTTTTTTAAAAAAAAAAAAGCAATCTGAGAGAGTAGAAAGGAGTCAATAATATGCGTGAAGTAGAGATGAAACCGAAGAGTGAGCTCTTCAGTAATTCACAAGGGTCTGCAAAGGTCAGTAGAGCTAGAGCTGGTTTGGGGAGTGATGAACAGGAGTGTAAAGATTCATTTCAGTACTCTCCCAACATGTGCTCGTTTGAGAGTTATCGGTGTGCGTGCGTGCATGTGTTGTGGTGCGTGTGCGTGTATGTTGATGTATGTACACAACAAGAGCGGTTCACGGTAAGCAGCATGCACACATGTTCAAGAGGCTGAGAGGAAAAGCCAGAGTACTAATGAACTGTAGAAGGCAGTGCCCAGGAAGAGGCGCTGGCTTCTGTCCAGATGGCTGGGTTCTTACCTCATAGTAGACCCCGTTGTGGTAGCAGCCACAGTCCTCGATGGGCACACAGGTTTTGCCATTGTACAGGAAGCCAGAGTCACACTCACAGCCCTCAGCACAGCCTTCTGGGCACTGCTGGGGTGCGCTGACAGCCCAGCAGCCCAAGGAGCAAGTGTCTGCACAGACCTCATAGTGGCTGTGAGGGGGACAGTCCATTGCTGTAAGAAGAAAATGCTAGTCAGAGAGCAGGGTAGGGGAAGGAATCCTACCCCTTCTCTATCCCAAGCTCCCCCACCCTCCTCAATGTCCTGTAACTCACGACAGAATGTTTCGGTCCTCCATGGCTCCACTTTTCCCCCAGCCGCCTGGCAGGCGCTCACGTAGGCGTGGATGTTGTTACAGAGAATGCTCTGGTTCCCACCACCCAGCAGAGATCAAAGACACAGTTTTTCTAAGGGACCTTGGGGGTCTTCCAGCTTGTGGCAGGCAGCCAGTGGCCCTGTGGGGTTGGTGAGCACCCCGCAGAACTGTTCCCCATGGTATTTGTCCTTCAGCTCAGGGCTGCACTCCTCACAGCCTTCTCCTGGGCAGGGAGGCGCTGGTGCGCAGGGAGAGTCGGCACAGGCTCCTCCCAAGAGTTACCAAAGTCACTGGGGTTGGCCGCCTGTGAGCCATCGGGCTTCTGGAGGTCATCCTTGGGGTCCCCGTTGTAGTCCCCGCACAGACCACACATCTGCCGGTAGTAGTTGCCTGGGATGGTGACCCTCACATAGTACACAAGGTCATAGGCCACACGCAGGCCAAAATCGGTTTCAATCACGGCGTCGGACCCGTGTTGGGAGACCCGGATCTTGCCCCCGTCCAGCACCACTGGCAGCTTCTTGTCTACGCCGTTCACCTGGGAGGCAGGGAATGTCAAGCTTCAGAGGGCATGCTTTGAGTCAATCTGTCCTTAACTGTTCCTACCTGACCCTGAAATCCAGTATGACCTCATTTCTGTAGGCCTTAGCTCCCGTATTTGTAAAATATGTATAATAGCGGGTCTTATAGTGGGCTTAATGGTGGTTCCCGAAAGGTAAATCTCCCCAGAAGCTGGACAAAGGGTTCATCAGTTAGGAATATTACTGCTATATCAGAGGACCAGAGTCCAGATCCCAGCACCCACACCCAGCTGCTCACTAACTCCTGTAACTCCAAGGGACCTGACGCCCCTTTTGGTCCTCTGTGGCCACCCACATGTACATGTGTATACACACAGAGACAAGCATAAATAAAATAAAAATAAAGAGATAAGTCTACTTAGAGTCTCAGAAAATATTTTTGAAGAAAGGTCATAGCAAGTGTAATTAGAGTTATTACCTTGAGTGAGATAATCCTATATCGGACTGGACCCCAAATCCAATGACAAGTGTCTTGAGGTGAGAAGAAAAAGAGAAGACAGGAGAGGAGAAGGGATGAGGGGAGGGGAGGGGAAGGGAGGAGAGAACAAGAGAGGGGAGAGGAAGGGAGGGGAGAGGAGAGAAGAATGTGAAGAGGTAAGATCAAGGCAGGACCCTGAGGGCTGACACCAGAAGCCAAGGAATCATTGGAGACACCGAAAGCTGGAAGGGCAAGAAGGTCTCTCCCCTTCAGTCTTAGGATGGCGTGTAGCCTTGCTGTAACCTTGATTTTGGACTTCTGGCAATCAGAGCTGGGAGAATCATAGGTGTGTTATTTTAGGACAGTTAAGCCTGCAGCACAGCAGCCAACAGGAAACTCTTATGTCTCAGTTGAGTCATCACCGCAGCAGCATGAATGAGGGACTCCTTTATTACCAGTTAGTTGATACCAGTTGACATGGTGACTGATAATGCACCGACTGAGCTTGGGGCACATGGCTGGCTGAAGTACAGCCCTCCGTTTAGCCCTCTGTGCAGGGCTGTGTTTCTACTTCCTGTCTTTCTAGGAGGGATCCGGTGCCTCGTCTCCAGAGTGTCATCTAGGGAATCTGATACATGACACCTGCAGAGGCTTGGGCTGCAGACACACCCAGAGGCTTGGGGCTCTGTTTGCAAGTCTTCATTCTGGACAGTTAGGGGCACTCAGAGTTGCTGCTGTGAGTGTGGCTGGATGCAAAGCCAGGTTCCATCCTCATCTGAGGATCACCCGAGGGCTCTGCCTGGTGCACCCCTGATCTCACCTCATCTATGCCCTTGCTCACACACACACCCTGCCTACTGGCTTTTCATAGGTGTGAGGAGACTGGGAGGAGGCAGGGAAAGGCAACCCTAGGCATGTCCTCAACAGCCATTCCTGTAGGCTGGTAGTGAATAAAGGCAAATCACTTAACCCTCTGGGCTCAGTTTCTGCCTCTGCAGTGAGGGACAGTCACAGGGAAGCTGGGGTTTGGTGACAGGAACAGAGACTGTTCCCACGTGTCTGGAGCTGCTCATTTGTCAGTTGCTAACCTCAGAGCTTGGGGCTTGTTAGGGAAGATGCTGCACCTGCAACCCATGTGCAGCCGTGTGACAGCTCTTGTGCCTACTGCTCCCAGGACAATAGATGTGTGCTGGATGTCAGTGGGGATATTCCCAGTGTATCTCAAATGCCAGTCTCCTGTGAGACCCTATCTTTCCTCTTCAGAAAAGCACGTACCACGTGGAGTCTGGGCTTAAATCCTGATGCGTATGAATGATATCTCAAAGGATCAATTTTCATACTTCCCAGCTAGCAGGACTGTTTTGGAAGGTTCTGGAAACTCTAGGAGGTGGGACCAAGCTGGCGGATGCAAGTCATTGGAGGTAGGACCTCGGGTATCTTGTACCGGACCTTTCATTCTCCCATCTCTGTAAGCATCTCTCTCTACCACATGTCCCCACAGCCATCGTGTTTGTCCTGAGTACACAGGGACAGACAACCATGGACTAAACTCTCTAAAACCCTCAACAAACATATGTCCTCCCTGAAGCAGTTCTCTCGGGTCACTGCAACAACAACAACAACAACACTGAATTTTCTCAGGGACCTCAGGACAGTGATGGGTACTCTTTCTCTAAAAAAAAAGAAGAAGAGAAGAAAGAAAGCAAACTTCAGCTCCACAAGGTTAAAAGGACTGTGTCTGTGCAGGCAGCCGAGGCGCAGTGTTTAAAACTTGTAGCTGCTTTATCATTGTTGCTATAGATAAAGCGATCACAGAGTGTCCCCTCCTTTGAACCTTTCCCATCTCTGAACTTTCCTCTATGTGATTATACCACATCTTGTCTATGTGAGACCAGGAAGGTGCCTGGGCAAAGGAAGATGGAGTACAAGAAGAGATGAGGACAGAGAATTTCAGCGGGGACAGTCAGTACTGGGGACAGAAGAGTCCTAACTGGACCTCACAGGCTCACAGGCTCCTCAGGGGCTCTACATGCTCTCTGTGCGTCCTCCACGTGACCCTCCCCGGAGGAGCCTCTGCTCTCACCTTGACCTTCCACTGATTCTGCTCCAGTCGCAGGGTGTAGTTGGCCACCAGGACTGTGATCACCTTAGTCACACTGACATGCCCATTACCCCAGGCCTCATTCTCCTGCAGGACAGTGAACTGGTGCAGACCAGGCCGGGTTCCACAGGTTTGCGCTAGCACGTACACACAGGTGCCCATGAAGTCAAAGCGGCGGCCGTCAAAGGTGATGTAGTGAGGGTCTCCTGATGCCTGGCAGGTGGTAGTGCCCACAGCCACGCACTCCAGGACTCCATTGGATGGTTGGCAGGCCTCATGTGGGCTGCAGGATGAGGGCTCGCAGGAAACCATGCCACCTTCCTCGCAGCGGCAGAAAGAATCGCATGTAGGTCCAGGATAGAAGGTTTCTCCTGGAGCGTGGTAGACGCCCTGGTGTACACAGCCGCAGGAGGCCAGAGGCACACAGGACTCGCCACTGAGGGCGAATCCCTCATCACAGACACAGCTCTCGCGGCATTCTGAGCCACAGCCTCCAGGCACTGGCAGGTCTCCACAGGACAGAGGGCATCCATAGGAACATAGTTCATAGTGGCTGTTAGGTGGGCAGGTCCGTGCTGCAGAGAGAGGGGCCGCCAAGATCATTAGCTCTTTCAGAGGGTCACAGCGGATCCCCCATACACTTCATTCACACACACATGCTGAGTCAGCGACAAGATGTCCCTGTGCTCGGTGGCAGCAGATCATCTCCCATCACATTTAATCGATCTGTCAGTTAATATTTGATTCTAACAGCACTGAGATTTGTGATTATCTCTGTGTATTCCAGTTGGGCATACACTGCGTGCGATGCATGTTTGAAACACGCACACACGTGCATATGAGTAACCTGTGTAGTGTGTCTGCAGATGTTGTCTCTCCTCTCCACCGTCTGCCCTCCTGCATACCCTTCTCCTGCTTCTGGATTTTTCTTTTTACTCAGAACCTCTGATATTCAAGAAAAACATTCTACCATTCCCCAGTGGTAGCTTTCACAACACACACACACACACACACACACACACTACACTGTGATAGCAGTTTTAAATAATATCATGTTAATCTTTGTGGAAACTGGACAACGGACATAAAAAGTCCACTGTCCTGTGCTTTTCCCACAAGCAAAGGTTCTTAAAAGTCCAAGATTGCCCCTGGCTGGGAGTTTCAGTGTTTGCACTTATCCACACTTGAGATGGAGCAGCTGGAGGTGTACATTCCCCTCCCAGAGTTCAAACTCCCAAGAGCAGAATGGCAGCTCCCTCCAAGGGCAGGAAGCCTAGCACTGTTAGTTACATTTGTCCTCTTGCTGAAAAGCTAGTGAAGTCGTTTGTTTCTGTATGCAGTTAAAGTATGCATCTCAGGGCACACTCGAGTGACGTTTAAAACTCAGGAGACGGGCACACGGCGCTCCAAATCTCTGTGAAAGGCAAGCAGGACTACTTGCCAACCCTTCCTGCATCCACATCCGTAGCAAAGAGATGTGCATGGATAAAGTGACCAGATGGGACCAAGGACAACTGCACTTCCTGTCTGTCATGAGACGGCATGTAACTGCAAGTTGGTGCCGTCCATCTCCTCAGCTCTTTCATGGCATAAGCACAGGCCATCCCTCACTAGGTATCATAAGGATTAAACAGTGATACTTGTATGTTAATGAACAAACGTCAGACCCAATCCCATTCTTGGTACTTACGGCAAAGTTTCTCGCTCCTCCAGGGATGCACAGTGCCCCCAGCAGCCTGGCATGCAGCAGCGTAGGTCTCCATGCATCACACAGTGGTTTAGATTGACCGGGTATCAGACAGACATCATAGACACAGTCACGTATGGCACCCTCTGGCTTCAGCAACTTGTGACACTCTCGGAATGGACCCTCAGGATCAGCAAGGATCCCACATTCTTTTTTGCTTTGAGTTTGCTGGGTCACAAGGGAGTCCAACTGGGGACAGTCACCAGGTTCAGTTGCTCCACATCCAGGTGCTGTACCTTCCTGCCAGCTGTTCCCAAAATCCAATACGCTGGTAGCTTGGCCTCCACCCTTCAAAACCAGGTCATCCTCTGGGTTCCCATTGAAGTTCCCACAGAGCCCACACACAGCATTGCGTAGCTGCTGGGCACCTTGGCATTCACGTAACTATCCCAATTGTAGGTAACAGTCAAGCCAAAGTCTGTGCTCACGATAGCATCATTGCCCTGGCGGTACACCTGAATCTTCCCACCTGCAGCCTGGAAGGGCAGGTACTGAAGGACGCCATCCACCTGGGGAGAGATGCAGGAAGAACAACAGGTCAGGGCTTTCATGTTTTCACTCAGCCGGCTCCACTCCCCACCCCCTCCTTGATTCCACAGCAGGACTTCATAACGGCTGTTCCCTCTGCCTACCGCATCACCCATCACTGCATCACCCATCACCCCTTACTCTCGAAACTCAAGCCCAAGTCTCTGACTGCTGCTTCTCAAAGCCTACCCCGCCCACCCGTCTCCCTGGAACCTGAGTGTGTTCCCACAGGCTCGTGTGTTTGAGCATCAACCACGGCTGATGGCACTGCATCAGGAGGCTTTGGAACCTTCGAGATGTGGGCCAAGCTCAGAGAAGTACAAATCCTACAGGTTATAACCTTTACTTCCCGGTGACCTCTCTGCTTTCTGGTCCACTGAGATGTGAGCGAACCTCTCCTCACGTTCCAGTTGAGGTGGAGCTAATAGCCGTGTCTTCCTCTCTTACTTACTGAGAGACAAGTACAGAGGTAAGTACAGTACGCAGTGGACTGTCTCCCCTCGTGCTGCTTGCTGTTAGGCATTGGAATGGGAAGCAGAGTGACTACGACATCCTGTAAGCTTTCCTGCTCAGCTCTTCAGTCACCATCTCTGGTCCCTTCACTCACACCCCACTAGTGTCCTTGCTGATTCTCAACCCCTCAAGTTTATTCTTTTCAAACGCTCTCCGTTTCTCATGGAACTCCTTTCTGTCTGACTTCGGGAACAGGTGACAGACTATTTTTAAAAAACCTCCCGCAGGCTGGAGACTTAGCTCAGTAGTTAGCAGTATGAACTGCTTTTGCAGAGGACTCAGGGACTGAGTTAAGTTCTCAGGGTGCATGGTGGGCATTGCCTGTAACTCCAGACCAGAGGGATCCCATCTCTGCAGCACTCTGGGACTTAAGTTCACAACCCATTCCTCCGCAAGTTAAAATAATAGTAAAATATTATTTATTCTTTTTTTTTTTTTTTTTTTTTTTTTTGTATTTTCGAGATAGGGTTTCTCTTAGTAGCCTTGGCTGTCCTGGAACACACTTTTTAGACCAGGCTGGCCTCAAACTCACAAAGATCTGCCTGCCTCTGCCTTCCGAGTGCTGGGATTAAAGGCAAGTGCCACCACCACCTGTTGTTTAAAAAAAAAAATATATTTTTTTTTTTAAAGTATGAATTTCAGAGCAAAACAGTTGGGTTCCAAAGCTGGGTTCCTGAGCATCTCAGACTCGCTAAAGTCCTCGGGGTAGCACACAAGTGTGAGCCTCAATGGCTGGCTCAACCTCTCTACTTCGGTGTTTTCAGCCAAAGATGAATGAACTACTTTCCTTGCTTGCTGTGGAGGAGGTGGATGAATGCGTGCTGTCCATTCAGCCCACTGAAGTACGCAGTTACAATGTATTGAGCCATTAGCACTCAAGCCTTCTCAGGATAAGTGAGAAAACAAATACTTAGTAATCATTCTTCTCTCTCCTTATTTTCTTCACTTTGGGGACTGTGTATGAGAGGTACACAGGACCGCAAAGCCCAGCAAAAAAGTCTCTTGCTCTGCCATTTCCAATGTTTCCACCCCACTCCCTAAGGGATATGCCACCTTTTGCCCAAACTTCTTTGTTATAAGAATGAGATATCGTGTGACTATTCAACTGTTCGCTTTTCCAGTTTTACCTTTGGTGTCTCTACAGAGAAAATGAATGCTTCTCTACTCTCAGTGGGGGCTGTGCCATTCTGCAGACCACCTGGGCCCCTGTAAGCCTTGCCCCATCTTGCTCCCAGAGGCCGGGTGAGGATCTGTGCTCTCCTCAACAGGCACACCCAACGTGACACTGACATTTCATATGTCACGTTTACTCTATGAACCATCATCTTCCAGAAAACTCGTAAGCCTACATACAACTCTGAACTTTCAGAAGAAAGACAGCAACCACCAGCATCTACTGTGCACTTCGTGGGCACCTTGGCATCTTTTAAAGACCAGGCAGGCATGAGTTCATCCAAGTTCCACCTACACCCAACCATGAGCTGCCACTGCTGCTCTAGTAGGAAACATCTTACTCGATCCGTCCTCAGAGGAAAGTGCACAGGCTAGAGACAAGTCAGAGCCGAGAAGAGATGCCTGTGCCTCTCCTTTAACCACAAATTTTGCGTGTTTTTTTTTTGTTTTTTTTTTTTTTTTTTTTTTGGTTTTTTCGAGACAGGGTTTCTCTGTATAGCCCTGGCTGTCCTGGAACTCACTTGGTAGACCAGGCTGGCCTCGAACTCAGAAATCCGCCTGCCTCTGCCTCCCAAGTGCTGGGATTAAAGGCGTGCGCCACCACCGCCCGGCTTGTTTTGTTTTTTTAATAAGCCCATTCCACCCTAACTACAGTCGCTAATCTTTCAGGGATTCACATCCTCCCCCAGTTCCCCGCCCTGTAGAACTCACCAGCACTCTTCCGGGATCCTCCTTTCGCACTGTCACCTCTACACCGTGGGCCACCACCCGCGCGGCTCTTGTGTAGCTCACGGTCTGACTGCCTCGGTGTTCGTTTTCCACCAGCACCTTAAAGGCAGGCAGCGCGCTGGCGTTCTGGCCGCAGGAGCCCACCAGCAGGTACGCGCAGGTACCCATAAAGTCAAAGCGCTTTCCATCGAAGCTCACGTAGTGCGGGTCTCCAGATGCCTGGCAGCTGGCGAAGCTGAATGGGTAGCAACCCAGGAGGCCATTCTGAACGCTGCAGCGCTCGCCAGTATGGCATCCTGAGGTGTCCTCGCAGGTCACCTTCTGAGTGGTTCCATTGCAGGTGCAGCGGCTGCGGCATTGATCGTCAGCGAACACTTCCTGACCCGGGGCCAGCGGGCGCCCCTCGTAGGTGCACCCACAGGATGACTCAGGCACACACTCACCACCACTGGAAACGAAGCCTGGAAGGCACACGCAGCCCTCCACGCAAGGGCGTGAAGAGCAGTTGGTCGGTGCGGCTTCTGAGTTGCAGGAGGGCGGGCAGGCAGGGCTGCAAGGATCATAGCAGCTGTTGGCGGGACAGGACATGGCTGAGGAAGGGCAGAAGTTGCGTTAGGCCAGGGTGGGAAGTTCACACCACTCAGTTAATGGCATCCTACCTTCCTGGTGCTCAGGCCCCAATGCCCCTCTTCACTCTGGACAACCCTAGACAACCAATCACTCAGTGGGCAAATCCTGGGACTTTCAAATTCCAAGCCCGTGCAGAATCTGTCTCCACAGCCCAGGAACCGTAGCAGCCTCCTGAATGGTTCCTTGCTCCACTGTACCAAATGTGCTCCTCACAGTTCCAGATGGACTGCAAATGCAGGCTCAGACCAGGTACCTACTTCCTACCTCCTGTGGCTCCATTTCTCTCTGTGGGGCAGGGAGAGCAGAGTCCTCCCAAGACCCAGGGGTTCCCCTCATCATCTCCCTGTCTCCATCTCTTTTACACCCTACCTGCTTTCCCTATTGTAACCCCCAGTCACTCTGAACTCTCCAGCGCTATGTCTGTCTCAACCTTATGCTAACTTTAGCACTAAAGCTTGGATGTCTTGGCCAACCTGTGTCTCTGTCATTGTCCAGCATCAGGCTGAATCACAATCATGATTCAGATATTGGGCAAATATCCCTCCTCATGGGCTCCCATCCTAGGTGCTACTTACGGCAGTTGGCCGGTGATCTCCAGTTCCCAAGGGTGACACCCAGTTCTACACAGGCCTGGGCATAGGCGCTAAGGCTGCGACACAGGCTGAGTCGTTCCCCTCCAGTCACACACAGGTCAAACACACAATCTTCCAGGAAAGGATTGGGGTCCAGGAGTTCATGGCAGGCAGAGAAGGGGCCTGTGGACAGAGTTAGCATGCCACAGACACGGTCTCCCTTGTAGTGCTCGGCCTGGCCCGGGGTGCAGGAGGGACAAGAGTCCTGACAGCCATCATCACACAGATAGTCCCCATCATCCAGCTTCCAGCTATTTGCAAATTCCAAGGCATTAGGAGCCTGGTCCCAGTCAGGCGTGAGGAAGTCGTCCGCAGGGTCTCCGTTATAGTTGCCGCACAACCCACACACCTGGTCTTGGAAGCGTGCGGGCAGGCTCAGGGTCAGCTGACAATCCCAGTCATAGGTGACCAGCAGCCCAAAGTCCAGCTCTATCGCACCTCGTGTTCCGCTCTGGTACACACGCAGGCGACCCCCACTCAGAGAGGCAGGGAGGCGGGAGCGCTGATTGTCGATCTGCAGAGAGGCGACAGTGGTCAGACTCCTGTGTGAGCTCTGCTTCAGCCCTTCATCTCCTCCACTCAAGTCCCCAGCTCTACCCACACAGGATGCCTTCTTCCTTTGTCACCAGCTGAGCCTAGGGCTGTGGCCTGAAGTGTTCTTCCCTGAGATGTGCATGAAGACCCCCACCCCAACAATGTCTGCTGAGACGTCACTGGCTCAGTGAGGCTGTCCTGATCACCCTTCAGTAGCCCTTCCTCTCCTCTGCTTCCAGTTCCCACAGTTCTAACCTTCTCCCACAATGTGCAAGTTTCCCACGCGCTCCACCTGTCTGAAGCACTGGAGGCTGCCTCATGGTTTTATCTCAGTGCCTCCAACAGTGTCTGGCAGAATGGCGGCTCATCACAAGCGTGAAGCTAGTGTGAGCAAGGAAGCTGGCAGGTCTGCAGCAAGGGGCAGCTAGGGGAGCCGGTGAAACAGCGGGATTCGTGTTCATGACATGACCAAGTGACAGGAGGCTATGGGCAGAACCAGTCAAGACCTGCAAACACCAAGATGACAAGTCTCCCAGAGGGCTGCTAGCTCATTAAACCATTACTGTAGTGTGGCAATCAGCACAGGAAAATCCCTGTCCAGGGGCAGCTTTACACAAGCACTGGCACAAAGCGGCACCTCCTTGTCTATGAAGCAAGCAGTCCGCTGCCTTTCTTTTCTGGAACACACTTCCCTCACTTTAGATGGGTCACACCTAGCCTGTGACACCTGCTGTGGAACAAACTTGCTTTGTTCGGGCCCTGTGCTGGGAGAGCGCTGGGACAAAGCATTGGGACAGCATCCGCAAGCAATACAAACCGAGGAGTCAGGCCTAGGATGGAGGAGGCCCTGGCGGAGGCCATGGGAAGCCTTGCAAACAGGCCATACTGAATTCTACCAGTTAAGGAAGGCTCCCCAGAGAAGGGACAGGCGGGTCAAACCTGGAAGGACCAATAAGAGTCCCAGACACTCTGAAGGAGATAGGACACTTGCAAGTGTGAGGCCTTCTGGGTAACTCAGTGAACCCTGTCTTAAAGTAAAGCGAAGAGAGCTGGAATGCAGCTCAGCAGGACAGTGCTCAGCCAGGATTGGTAAGGCATTGAGATCAATAGTAACATTTTAAAAATCACTATCAAACAAAAGTACCCAGAGAAGTAGTTTCTTGCCGGGCGGTGGTGGCGCACGCCTTTAATCCCAGCACTTGGGAGGCAGAGGCAGGCGGATTTCTGAGTTCGAGGCCAGCCTGGTCTACAGAGTGAGTTCCAGGACAGCCAGGGCTACACAGAGAAACCCTGTCTCGAAAAACCAAAAAAAAAAAAAAAAAAAAAAGAAGTAGTTTCTTATGTGGAGGAGAAAAAAAGACCATGGTGTCATATGCATAAACGGTCAGTTTTATCATATGTCCTTTTACAAGTTCTTCCTGCATCTCTATACTCGCTATGTAGACAAGGCTGTCCTCAGACTCACAAAGGTACCTGCCTTTGCCTCCCAAATGCTGGGAAGAACAACTAATCTAAGAGGGAAGGAGAAATCTAAGAGGTGAGAAGAGATCAAGACCGTAGTGGCCAGGAGAGAATGCTTGAAGACTATCTAGAAAGTTGCAGTAGGGAATTGTCCTAGGTGATAAAATCTATCTATCTATCTATCTATCTATCTATCTATCTATCTATCTATCTAGATATATTTTGATTTTGAGAGGGGATGTGTGTGCTACCATGGGTTGAAACTAGGGCTTCCCAGGTGTGGTGACACACGCTTTTAATCCCAGCATCGGGAAGCAGAGAGGCGGGTCTAGGCAAGGTGCAGGCCACCGAGTCTGCACAGTGAGTTCCAGGCCAGTCAGGGTTACATAGTGAGATTCTGACTGAAATAAAAGTTAAAACAGAAACTAGGACATTGCGTGGGCCTGACGAGTGCTCTGCCTCTGACTGCACACGTGGTCCCTCGTTTGCAGTCTAAGTGGTCGCTGTATCACAGAGCTGCTTTCTCATCTTCTCTTTGCTCTGCCTTTCCCTAAGTTGCCCAGGCTGGCTGTGACCACCACATAGCCTCCTCAGTAGCTTGGCTTTAGGCCTATCCCATATGGCCCAGCTATGAGTTTTAATACATATAAATTTATCCAGAAATTAAGCAAAAATTACTGAAACATTGCATTCTAGTTCACAGTATATACGTTGAAGTCATTTTGGTGACATGCTCTGATGACTGGAATTGACTTTCAAGTACATTAAAAAAAAAGAGAGAAAACTGTCAGTCTGACAGGAATGTACAGATGGGTATCTCTGGCAAATGTTTAGAATCTATGCAGAAGGTTGGCGTCCTGGTGGCCATTGTCTGGATTACATACCCTTGACTCTAACATCTGAAATCTGAAATAATAAATGAATCAGATACGTTGTGAGCATTAAGAAGATGCTACACAGCCGGGCGGTGGTGGCGCACGCCTTTAATCCCAGCACTTGGGAGGCAGAGGCAGGCGGATTTCTGAGTTCGAGGCCAGCCTGGTCTACCGAGCGAGTTCCAGGACAGCCCGGACTACACAGAGAAACCCTGTCTCGAAAAAACCAAAAAAAAAAAAAAAGAAGATGCTACACACGGGCTCATTCTCGGATATCAGAAGGATGAATAAGATCCAGAGAATGTGTCCACTGAACGTAGTGTATAAAATTATCTCTAGGTTTTGGGTTAGGAATGTATGAAAACTGAATCAATTTTGTGTTCAGACGTGAGTCCCTTCACAGCATGTATATGCAAATGTTCCAAACGTTTTAAAAGTTCAAAATCAGAAGTGTTCCTGGCCTCAGCATCTCGGATAGGGGGCTCTCAATCTGAACTGTGACTTCAGCTTGTTGGGAGGCTCTGCCGTTTCCACGGTGACACGGAAGGAAGAGAGAGCTGCTGTTTGCCTTGCCTGCAAAGCCATCTTCACCAGGCTTAGCACACGGGCCCTGCAGCCAGGAGCCTCTTCCAAGTGTTACCGAGGAAGAGCTGGCTCTCGGGCCTTGGGAAATCACTCATGTCCTTCAGCCTCTTTCTTAACCGCACCGGTTCACAATATGGTGTCATCTCAAAGAGATCCTGTAAGTGCTGAACACAGCAAGTACCGAGGAACAGATCTGTCACAGCACGTGATCGATTACTAACTGATTTTGTCACATCACAGATCCCCTATTGTTGGACAATTAGAGCATTTCTTTTTTCACTTTCTTTTTTTTTTTTAAATTCTGTTTCGCTTTTCCTAATAGCATCATATTTTTTCTCTCTCTCTAACCATGTCCTTAACATTTCTAGAAGTGGCATTTGTGAGGGAAAGGTTTAAAAGATCTACTACTGGTTTTCAAATCTCACCAGTTCCCTACCACCTCACTTACAAAAACGGCCTTGAGTTTGGGGGGTCTAACACCGGCGGGCTTTGGCTCCCATTTTTTTGGCTGCTCATGGGTGTTAAACTCTGAACACTTACCCGAACGAAGCCAATTTCCCCACGAACCAGCGACACAGAATGGCTGTAGGCATAGACTGTCACCAAGCCCACATAGGAGACTTGGCGGCTGCCCCGATGTTCATTTTTGGCTTCCACACTGAAGGCTGGCAGGGTCTCATCCAACCCACACAGTTCAGCCATGGTGTAGGAACAGGTGCCCATCATGTCATAGCGACGGCCATCGAAGGTGGTATAGTGGGGATCACCCTGGGCGCGGCAGACAGCTGTGGACTCTGCCAACACCTGGCCTTCCCACTCACCACCTGGCAGCGCTGCCCAGATGCACACTGAACGCCTTGGCAGGAAGCCTCTGTTGGGGCAAGCCGAGCTGGGGAGGGAAGAGAGTTGGAAAGAATTAGAAATGTTCCTGAGGTCAGACACCTGGGGCCTCCTACAGTGTGGGCCATGCACAGTTGGCTCACAACCATCCCTTTTACAGACATGGAAACTGAGGTTTGCAGGCTCATGGAGAGAGCTCCTCTCCCAAGGTTTCTGATTCCACAGTTTAACACAGCTTGGCCCAGAGCAATGGCAAGTAGTGAAGAAGGACCAGGAGTAACTGCTGAAACAAAATGTATATAGTTCGATATCCCCCCTCCCCCACCAGGCTAGAGGTTACCAGAGGATAGGAAATGGAAGATGGAGTCTTTAGCAAAATGGAGACAAATGTCGGAGAGGTGACCTTAGTAGAAGTCCTAGCTTAAGTGCCCAACACTGGGCCATTTGATAGGTTATTTTCAGTGCTCTGGCCCCAGTGTCCTGTGATATGAGTCTGACAATAACATTTCTCCCTAGACAATTTCTTAAAATTGGCATATTTTAGCAAGTTAAAGGTTGTTTGTAACTGAGCCTATATAATTAATATGATTACTAATCTAAACCCATCCTCCATTCCAATATTCAAACACAGGCATCCCTTGAAGTGGGATGCCCTTTTTTGCCAGGATAAGGAACCTCTGAATCTAGGTTCCCAGTTTGAAGAAGACCATCTGGGAAGAGGCAGCCCTTCCTGGTTGGCCTCCAGTCCTCAAGAACTCTCTTTCTGACCCCAACCCTGGACTCCACAACAACTCGCTGTGCACCACCGTGGTCTCTTACCACATGCTAACCTAAGGACTTTCCATGTGTTAGCTTGTTCTGTTATCACCGCAGTCCTGTTGCAGGGCGACCAGGCCTTGTCTCTATGTGAGAGTCTCAGAAACTGAAGCCTAGAGAGGTGGAGTGGCAGGCCGAAGGCCACCCAAGCACAGCTGGGGTTAACCCGAGGCCCTGTGGCTCTGGCTCTGTGTCTTCACAACATCTGAGCTACCTGGTGGCAGCTTCTGAATGGGCTGATCCTGAGGTTGCACACAGGGCCCAGGTTCTGTTCCCTAACTGTGTCAAAGCGCGTGAAGTGCTCAGGGAGGCTGGACCACAGAGATGCCCCATCACGGGGTCCTCACTGCTACTATCT
Organism: Mastomys natalensis; assembly: GCA_021653895.1. Classification (NCBI taxonomy): domain Eukaryota; kingdom Metazoa; phylum Chordata; class Mammalia; order Rodentia; family Muridae; genus Mastomys; species Mastomys natalensis. The sequence goes on from JAJTUV010001681.1 coordinate 116,100, forward strand.
CTAGATCTGATTTTGAGCATCGGCAGTCCTACATGAGGAGTGCAGAGCAGTGATCAGCAGCAAGTGTCACTGTATTAGTTCCTAAGTATCAAAACATTGACCAGCCCCTTCCATCCTGGCTCCCTGGGTCTCCCCAAAACCCTTTCTACAACCTCACCACAAACCAGTGGAGTAGATGGTAGGGGCTTCCTGGTGCCATGTTCTATTTAGAATCAGTTTCTAAAGGGGGAGGGAAAGGACTGAGAGGAATTAAGGACGGGTGCCATGGAAGATAGAAGTAAGATAGAAAGGTTAACTACGTCGAAAGGCCCAAGAGAAGAGGTAGGGAAGGCATGGCCAGAAACCAAGACCAGAGATCATTTCCTATCATTCACTCTGACCACAGGCAGCTCTTGTCCCATACATAACTCACAGACTGGGCCGGCCTGAAGGTGAGCAGCCTTGGCTGTGTGCATCTTGTCAGCAGTGCCAAGGTCCATGTCTACAGCGGAGAACCCAGAGCCTGGCACAGCTACTCGTGTAAGTTTGGCCCCCAATGCCTGCCCATCTATGGTTAGCTCACTGGTAGCTTTTGTCTGTGCAACCAGGAGGGCCACACCCTCAGTGGCTGCAATACTCTTGATCACATAGGCAGCGCAGTAGGCTGCTACATCCTGGGATCAGGACTAGGTAAAGCTCATAGGCCATTTGATCCTTTATGGTTCCTGTGCCAAACAGCACAACCTAGATGCCCACATCTGTAGACAAGTAGAGTATCGGGTTGGCCAGACCTGAAATTTAACCATTTCATCCATCTGGAGACACCGGGAACCAATGATGCCCCATGGTTGGCTTTGTGGCCTGGATAGCTACAATGTAAGCCAGATCATAGCAGGACTGGGAGGCCAGAGCAGGGGCTACATAGTATGTTCCCTAAGCAGATATGGGTAGCAGTTGCTTGGCCACATGGTTATAGTTTGTGTGCTTGTGGGCACAACTATGACCAGAAAAAACAGTCCCTGGGCTGCTGGCTGTGGCCCTTGACCTGGAGAGATCTGCTGTGCTCTGTAACTGGACTCCTGCATGAGGCTGCAGAGTCGCACTTATGACACCGCCATCCGGATGGAAAGTGCCCTGGAATGTCACTGCTGCCTTCAAGCTGATGATAACTGAGGTACCCACCCTGCCGGCCACCACAGCAAACTCCTTTGCATATTGGGCAGAGATGCTGAGAGTGTGAGTACAAAGTACTCTGTGCCCAGGGTTCCAACAGGCCTGGGAAACGTTAGCTCTGCTGTGCTGGGCTTAGCCTGCACAGAGATAGGGTGGTCCACTCTGACCCACTACTGCATGCCGGGAAGCGCCACTGCCAGTCATCTCTGCTTTGGCACTGGTGCTGACCATGACTGACTCCCCAGGTTTCACTGTGACCTTCTGTGAGATGTCATTGACCTGGCTGAGAATGGAGACAGAGCAGTGCTCTCTGACAGACTGGAGGTGAAGAGGCAGAGACTGCTGTTCTCGGGCTAGGAATTCTGCAGGAAGGCCGTGAGGAATTCTTCCCCACCAGTGTTCCCGGGGTCCATTGTGGCTTCCCGGGTCAACCGTGAAGAAAATGCAGTTGTGGGTCCAGTTACCTTGTTCCTCCCCATTACAAACCCAACCCCTTGGCCTTCCTGAGAACCTGTTAAGTAATTCTCCCTATGCTCTCATTCCCTTCCTAACATGGGCACATCCACCTACAAGCCTTTCTGGCTTTGTCTGCCCCAAAGCCTGAGCACCTTGCACAGGGCTCTTGAACTCAGATGCTGCAGGGCCAGACGAGGGATGGAACGGTGTGAGGTAGTCTTGGAGACAACCCTGGAGCCTGGAGCACCATACTCCACGTGAACCAGCTTTTCCTAGTTGTTATATGAAATGTGTGGTGTCTGTCTTAATATGACTTGTTGGTTTATGTGAAGGATATGAAGGGGGAAGAGATCGTGAAAGTGTGGACACAGTGTGTGTGAAAACTAGAGTAGACCTAGTGGGCTTTTCAACATGGGTGCGTGCATGTGTGTGTGTATGTGTGTGTGTGTGTGTGTGTGTGTGTGTGTGTGAGAGAGAGAGAGAGAGAGAGAGAGAGAGAGAGAGGCAGAGAAACAGAGACACACACACATACAGAGAAAGAGAGAGACTGAGAGAGACAGAGACATATATATATATGTCTGTATATATATATGTGTGTGTATATATATATATATATATATATATATATATATATATATATATATGAATTCTATCACACTTCTTTCAGTTCCTAAGGATGTCTCTAATTTCAGCTACCTTCTGTCTCACTTAAGTTAGCTGGGTTGCTGAGGGAGGGGAGCACGGGAGGTGGTTTGTAGATGGGACAAAACTTGAGGGTGCTGACCCAGGCAAGCAGAAGAAGCTTCCCAGACATGAATGGGGGTTTGATTTGACTTACCCCACAGGATGGTTGCTCCAGCCCACAGGGCCCACCAGCTCCACAGGGATCCCATGTCTGCAGCAAAGAAAGAGGGAGATCAAAATATGCTGTCCTGTTGGAGACCATCCCAGAGGGGACAGAAAGGGAAGAAGGGGACAATCTCAGGACAAGAGCCACCTGGATGTAAAGAAGGCTCAAGTGGGAAGGGAAGTTGACTAGATAGGACTAGATGGGTTTGGGGCTGGGGGCGAGGCTGGCCATGAGGTGAGGAGATGAGGATCAAGTGCAATGCATGGGCTATTGGATATCCAGGGGTCTAAGAGTAGAGGTAGAAGAGGAAGTCTAGGGTCTGGATGGAGAATAGGGCGTTAGTTATCCCACTTCTGCAGGGAACCCCATCCCTTCTCACCTGCGGGTCCCCGAGCTGCAGGACCAGATTGCAAGCTAGGTTATATAGTGGAGATTCCTGGCTCCCCTGGCCACACCCTGGGTCACCTGACGAGCCCATGGTGCCAACTTCCTGGAGGAGGATGCCGATCTCAGACCAGGTGGAATGGGGAGCCCTGAGGCTCTGCCAAGGGCGGAGAATGAATCTGTAGCCTGTGTTCTGAGAAGAGTGTGAGAACAGCTGGTGGCTACACCCTGGCAGCTTATGGATCAATTCAATCATGGAAGGGCGTCGTCCTTACAGAGACAGCTGGGGAGCAGCGTGTTGAGATCCCGGGTCCATGGGTAGGGTAGTGGGCAGGGTTTGAACTTGAGATGGGAGGTGGCAACTGGTCATGTTTGCTGGCTCACTGGTCAGATTCATTCCTTTGACTCCTGCCAGAAGCAACAGTAAAGCACCCATATCCGGGTCGTAGTTCCTTGCGGCCCCAAGCTGAGCCCTGGTTCCAGGCCATCCAGTCATCACATCTTCTTTCCGGTCACCAGTGGAGGACAGGTGTCTGAGGGCTCGACCTGGGCCTGTAACATGGATTCTAACAGCCAAGTCCATCAAAGTCTCCTGGGGTTCTCTCCTAGGATATGGAAACATGAAAAACTAGCTTTGCTGGGCTTCTTGATGTTCTGAATACTCTACTTGTGGTGGGGCAGGGGTGGGTGGGGGTTCTGGGGCTCAGGGTGTGTGTAATGAAGGCTTGAGACCTCTATTTCCTGGTTCCATAAGATCATGAAGGTTTCACTTCCTGAAGAATTCTTTTTTGGTTTTTGGGTTTTTTTTTGTTGCTGTTGTTTGTTTGTTTTTGTGGTTTCATTATCTTCTCTCCTTTCTTCCTTCCTCCCTCCATCCGTCCTTTCCTCCCTTCCTTCCTTCCTTTCTTTCTTTTTTCCTCTATACTCTTAGAAGTGACTGACTGGACAGGTTTGGATTGACTTTGTTCCTCTCCAGTGCCCTGCAATTAGTCTGAACTGAGGCATGGGGACCAGGTGGCATAGCAGTCTGGGCTGCAGTCAGCATGTCTCAAAGGACTGGACTGGCCCACACCATACTCTCCTACTCCCTACTTTGGGGACCATTGTTTGCTGAGGAGTCTCCTCAGAAACAGCAGCTGCAAAGCCTGGTGTCCTCTGTCAATACCCCCCTCCCAGTCCTCCTTATCACAGAGGCCTAGGCTTCTGTGCATCCAGAGTGGGTGGGGGAATCTTCTCTCCATTGGGCTGTGACTTTCTCAGAGGGAAAGATAAAGTGTTGGTATTGATAGGGCTCTCAAGTCAACCAGGAAAGTGAGGCAGGTAAACAGAAAGCTGGGTGGAAGCCAGAGACAACAAGAGACAAGTGGAGTGTGGGCGAGACCCGTGGACAGCTGGGAGAGAACGCTGAGAGAGTCCCCAAGGGAAAGATGGACAGGGAAGGAAGAGACCAGGGTTCCCAAGGAAGAAAGTGAGTGCAAGCTAAGATTTCGAGCCACTCTATGTGGCTACTTCTCGTCTCCCCTGAAACACTCAGAGAAATGAGATGTGCCAAGGAAAGCATTAGTGTGTGTTTTCAGAGATGATTCTGCCCCCCTTTCCATGCACTCCTCTGAGTCTTAATGCCTCTCCTGACAGAAACCAAAGAGAACCCTACTCCTTTGATAGCGGCTCTCTGCAGATGGAGACCTCAGGAATAGGGTGGTGGAACAAGTTTTACAAATACTTTAACTTGACAACCCCTGGGACCTTGTCTGTTATTCCTTTCTGGAGTGTCAGTGTGTGTGTGTGTGTGTGTGTGTGTGTGTGTGTGTGTGTGTGTGTGTGTGATGATATACTCATGTGCCCTACCCCAGATTTTTTATATTCTCAGGAATTTCACTAATAACCCGGAAATAACCTCTGGGAACACTTCCTTATGGTCAAAATAACCATCTATTCTGACAATGGCAGCTTTCTTGTGAGCCTAAGCCAAGGGTGTTTACATTTGAACCTTTGGACCTCTCCCTATATAAGGCAGGTCATTCCAAATCCCGGGGACCCCTGACCTGTCTGGTCTCTACAAACCAGGACACAGGGCAAAGGATTTACTGTGTCCGACTAAGTTCAGGTTTTCTAGCTTTATTCTTTCACATCTGGACCCAACGGTCTGACTTGCACATGCAGAGAAACTGCTCTAGGTCCTTCAACCATCTGGTACTTGCCACATGGCTCCAGCTCCTTCCCTGTAATATCAAACATCAGGGTTTCTTCGTTAAAACTGTCTTGGCTTCCATGACATCACTGTCTTCATTTTTTGTGCTATTTCGGTCTGTTTCCTACATACACACCTTCAGTGCCAGTGAGTTTTAGATTCTTTTTATGGTCTTACCATAATTGCTTCTCCAGATGTGGCAGCCATGTCCTCCCATGCTGTCCAACAGATGAGGGACACACGCTCTCCTTGGTCCGTGGTAGACAATCGAGCTACTGAACTCCTGTGGTCGCTGAGCACTTGAAATGTGACGGCACAAAGGAAGAGCTGAATTTTGTCGTTGAGTGTACTTTTAAGTGAGGGCCTGTGCCCAGGGTTCATATTCGCTGCCACACAGCACTAGAGCTGTTGCTAGCACAGGCTTGATCCCCCTACTCATCAGGACGCTTATCTGCTCTCCCTACCCACATACCTAATCATTTACTCTTTTATACTCGTTTTTCTTTCCTTTAGTTTCCTTATAGACAGCTATTCTAATGTGGTTCGTGAATCTACTTTTTCAAGTATCTGATTAAACTAAGATACACTGTTAATAAGTAAACAAATCATAAATGTATATAGCTCATTAAATAATCTTAAATAAATACACCCTTATAATCTTCAGATGAGTTTTATAAGACCAGACAAAGGTATAGTCTTCAGCAAGAACATTTCAACACCTCAGAAATTCTCCGTTTTCCTTTCCCAACACTATTTGGAAAGAGTCACTGCCTCTTGAAAGGTAGTGACTATTTTGGCTTCTAACACCAAAGGCTACTTTAGTTTTGACTTCTGTGTAAATGGAGTCTGTCTTGTTTTCTGATTGTCTACTTTCAATTAATGGTTTCTTTGCCCAAGTAACTAGAGTTGATTTTCAGTGCGACATGCCACTCAGTTATATTAAACCATACTTATCCATGACCCCTTGGGTTGTTTTTAACTTTAGTTAATGGGTTTTTGTGAATGTACACAAACTCTTTGGAAGACAGTATGAAGTCCCTGATTGTAAATTTTCCAGGTTACCAGATTAAGATTTAGACACTGTCCGTATTTTTTCCAAAACTAAGGTACTAATTTCAACCTGCACAGTCTGTGTGACCGTCATGGCTGCTTCAACCTGCACCAATCCTTTCTAAAAGTGCAGCGGTGTGGATCTGGGTTCTAAATATTAATTTTTTGCGTATGTGTGCCTGAATATATGTCTGTGCACCACATGTGGGCAGGAGTTTGAGGAGTTCAGAAGAAGAGGTCAGATGCCCTGGAACTGATATTGTCAACCACGTGGGTTCTGGGAACCAAACGTGACACATAACACCATAGGCTACTTTAGTTTTGACTTCTGTGTTACTAAAGCAGCCAGTGTTCTTAACAGCTGAGCCATCTCTCCAGCCCGTGACCTGTGGTTTTAACTTGTGTTTTTTTGTCAGTGAGGTTGAACACATTTTCATTTGTTTATTGGACAATTGGATCTTTTTCTTGTGATTTTAGTATATACTTCCTCAAGTTTCTTCATTTTTTCCATTGTGTGTCTTACTGATCTATCTGTATGAAATTTCCATATTTTCCATTGTGTGTCTTACTGATCTATCTGTATGAATTTTTTATATAGTCCGAACATAAACTGTTCATTGGTTACGTGGTTTGCGGATATTTTCCACCTTTCTGTGACTTGGCTTTTTAGTATTTCTAAGAATGAAAAGGATCCTTAATTTAAAGGCTATTTTATCAGTGTATATTGGAGGTTTTTTTTTGTTTTGTTTTGTTTTTTGGAACTGGACTTTCCTTGTGGCAATATTGTGTCTTCCAATCCATAGACATTATTTTTCCATTTATTTAGATATTGATTTCATCAGTTTTTGAAGTTTCGCAGAATATAAATCTTCTACTTATTCTGTCAGATTTACTAATGAATTTTAACTTTTATCCAGTGCAGTTTCAGATTCTATGTTTTCATTGTTAGCGTACAGAAACACATCCAGTTGTTGTCATGTTGGGTCTTCCTGTCTGCAAATTTCCTGCATTTACTAATCTCAGCAGTCTTTCAGTAGGTTGTGGGACTGCTGAATGCTGTTATTTTATCCAAAAGTTGAGACAGTTTTAGTCCTTGATGTATATTTTATTTAATTTTTTTTCTTCATTGAGCTGGGTGGAAGTTCAAGCATTGTGCTGGACAAGAGAGATAAGAGGGAACAGTCCTTGGCTTTTTCTATTCTGACCAACATTCCTTTTTTACTGTTACATACACGTCGAGTTAGAGCTTTTGGTAGATGCTTTACCGGATTGCAGCAGCTCTCTCCTAGTTCTAAGTTGCTGAAAGTGCTACCGTAAATGAATGTTAGATATTACCAAACACCTCTCTGGGTCACAAAAAATTTCCTTTAACTTGCTAAAATGCTGAATTACACTAATGTCTTCTAAAATATTGAACCAGCTTTGCAAAACTGGAAGAAATCACACTTATATATGATATGCATTCAAATACTTCTTACATATTGCTGGATTCAATTTATTAACATTCTCAAGGATTTTAAAATCTAAGTTCACGAAACATGCTGTATTTTTCCTCTCTTCTCTCCACCTTTTTTTCTTTTTGTAAGGTTCTTGGTTTAGGTATCAGGGTAATGCTGGCCTCAGACTGGGTTGGCAAATGTTCTTTGTTTCCTGGGAAATGTTGCATAAAATTGTTTCATATTTCATTGCTTGGAGATTGCTTTCTCTAAACATTGTGTGTGTGTGTATGTGTGTGTGTTGACTTTTTTTTTCCTGTTTCTGTGGTAAAGTACTTTGACAAAAGCAAACTGAAAAAGCGTTCCCAGAGCACGGTGCACGCCTTTAGCTCAGCACCCAGACGGCAGAAGTAGATTGACCTCTGCAAGTTTCAGGCCAGTCAGGGCTACACAGAGAAACCTTGTCTCGAAACCCTCCCACCCCCCCCCCAAAAAAAAAAGGATGCAAGAGAGAAAGGAAGGAAAGAAGGGAAAGAAAATTAGAGGAAATGAAGAGAAGAAAAAAAGGAAAGGGGGCGGAAGTATTATTGTAGCTTGCAGTCCAAGGTGCACTTCATCATGGCAGGAAGTCAAGGTAGCAGATGCTTGAAGCAGTTGGTCACATCACACCCACAACCAAAAAAACAGAGTAGGATGAATCCGAACTAATGTTCAGCTTACTTTCGATGTGCAAACCAGGATCTCCTGTGCAGGGAATGGTCTCATCTGCATTCAGCATGGGTTTTCCCACATCAATGAATGCCATCAAGTTAGTCCCCATAGGCATCTCCAGGGGCTCTTCTCTGGCAAGCTGACAATTAACACTATAATGGCATGAGCATGTATGTGCATGTGTGTGTAAGTATGTGAGTTTGGAGAGAACAGAAGTAGACATTAGATGTTGTTCTCCAACTTTTCTTTTTTTTTTTTTTTTAAGACAGAGTCTCTTACTGAATCTTCTGCGTACTGATTGATTAGAATAGCTGGCCAGTGAGCTCTGGAGTTGGTCATCTCTACTCCAAACCTGGGTTCTAAGGCGACAGATGCTCACCAAGATGCTCAACTTTTCACAGGAGTTCTGGGGACCCAAACTCAGATCCTCGTGTTTCTGTGGCAGGTACTTTACCAGCTAAGCCATCTCCCCAGCCTCGAACCCTTGTAAAGTATAAATTCAAAATCTTTGGTGAATTTTCAGATTTTTTTACATTGGTTACTTTTAGAGTCTGAGGAACTTTATCTACTTCATGTAAGATATCAAACATGTAAGAATACAGCTTGTCCCAAATCATATTTAATACGTAAAGATACACACAGGGCAATATCTCATTTTACATCTTGGTATTTGTGACTTGTGCTGTCTGCTCACTTCCATCTGTCTTCCTAGATGCTTATTAGTTGTGTTATTGGCTGGCTCATTGATTTTACTCTCTTTTGTTTAATTTTATTAATTTTCACTCTTCCTTCCCTCTGTTTGTCTTGTGTTTACTTTGTTCTTCTTTTGCTACTTTCTTAGAAGATTAAATTATTGGTGTGAGACTTTGTTCTCTATTGTAAACACCAAATTGACATGGAAACTTCTGGTTTCTTTGGAAAGTAGTTGTGTCAAATGATGTTTTCCTGAAGCAGACACACGAAAGTATTCATGATACTCAGAAGGAATATAAATATGACCACACAGACAGTGGAGCTCTCGAGCATTGGTTGGAATTGCCCCACTGCACTGTTCTCCCTGATGCCGTGCACGTATTGGTTTGCCTTACGTTGCTTTGCTGAGCTTTGCTGCTGGTGACTTGAGAGAGAGAAACTTGCCAAAGAAGTTCTCGTGTGGTTCCTGAGGCATCCTGCTGCTTCTTCAGAGGACTCGAGCTGATTGGTGAGCCTTGTGGTTTCTTCTGGATTGAACCGCTTTAGCTGATTTGTGACTGGAGTGCAGTTTCTGATTGGTGTTTGGTGTTTGCTAGTGGACTGGACTGAGAACAACAAAGACCGAATGGCGCCCAAAGAACTATTTCTAAACAGGTCCACTTCCCCATGTCCTAATGGCTTTTCTTTTCCACAACCTCTGGTGGGTGGTGGGCTAGAGGGGAGGTTGAATGCTTATTAAAGTAAATTGGAAAGAAGTTTATGCCTACACCAAATCCTATAAATTTTCCTTTAGTGCTGCTGCATTCCATATACTTTAATAACTTATTTTCATTTAATCCTATACACTGTACTTTGTCATTTACTCATTGATGTAAGGATGGAGTGAGTTGTTTAATATTCGTGTGATTAGATGACCCATAGCTTATTCATGAGAGCCAGGGAATATATCCTAAAGAATTTTAGGTTTTTGATTTTTGTTGTGGTTTGACGTATTACTTAGTTATGTAGCCTGTCATGTAGTACCTTGTTCTTCTGTGCCTGTAATATTTCATTTGACATGTCTTCCAGTTCCATCATGTTGTTACAAATTATCAGACTAAATTATTTTTATGACTGATAATATTGCATTGTGCGTGTATGTGTGTACAACTTCTTGAGCCATTCATCATTTGCTAAACACATTTTTTTTTCTTTTTTCTTTCTTTCTTTCTTTCTTTTTTTTTTTTTTTTTTCAAGACAGGGTTTCTCTGTGTAGCCCGGGCTGTTCTGGAACTCACTCTGTAGACCAGGCTGGCCTCGAACTCAGAAATCCACCTGTCTCTGCCTCCCAAGTGCTGGGATTAAAGGTGTGTGCCACCACTGCCCGGCTAAACACATTATTTCTACGGACACGTAATTTCTTTTCTTCTCTCTTTCTCTTTCTCTCTTTCCTTCCTTCCTTCCTTCCATCTTCCTCCTTTCTCTTTCTTTCTTTCTTTCTCTTTCTTTCTTTCTTTCTTTTCTTTTCTTTCTTTCTTTCTTTCTTTCTTTCTTTCTTTCTTTTGTGTCCTTATCAATTTCACCAATGTTTAGCAATATGCATTTTAAAACCCCTAAAATTATTCCTTGGTAATATTTTCAGATTTTTAAAAAAACATGTTGTGTGTGTGTGTTGTGTGGTGTGTGTGCGTGTCGCACACGTAGCATGCATGCATCTGTAGAGGCCTGAGGTGGTGTTTACCCTGGAAATGGAGGTTTCTAGGAGGTTGTGAGTCATTCATTGTGGGTTCTGAACCTGAACTCATGTCTTCTGTAACAGCAGCATGTGTGAGCAACCACTCAACCATCTATCTAGCCCCACTTTTTAAGCTATTGCTTTCTTGATCCATTTCAGCGTATTTACTCTTGGTGTTATAGCAATGCTACTGAGTCATGTTCTGCTTGCTGGGGACTCAGTCCAGGCCCTTGGTATGGGAGGCTAGCGTTCTAACACTATGTTACACTCTCAGCACAATGTTGCTCATTTTGTAGTTTTCATATTCTATGATTTTGCTAAATTTGTTTATTAGTTCTAATGAGGTTTCTTTTAAAAGGGTAGAACCGAGATTTTTCTCTTATAAGATCATGTCTCTGAGAAGAATAGCAATTTGACTTCCTTTTTATGTGGTTGATTTCTTTCTCTTGCTTGATGAGGAAAGCCAGCACCCTAGTCTTATCTTCAGTCTTGAAAGGTTTTACTTTTACTCCAGTCATTATGTTATACATGGACCTATATCATACAGGATATTTACTATGATGAGATATACTCCTTCTATGAATAATCTCTTCAGCACTTCATTTGTAAACGTTATTGTGTGTGTGTGAGTGCATGCACACGATGGCAGGTATGAAGGAGGGAGAACAATCTCAGATATACATGAGCTTGTAGAGTTGGTTCTCTCTTTTCACCTTGACATAGGGTTCTGGGGATCAAACTCAGATCATCAGGCTTGTATGGCAAAGGCCTTTACTCAGTGAGCCATCTTGCTGGCCCTTGTTCAGTCCTTTAACATGAAGAGAGGTTGATTTTATCAAGTGCCTTCTTTTGGATCTTTTGAAATGATCATATCATTCATTGTGCCGTGTTGTGTTTATTGTGTTGTATGTTTAAACTATTCTTGCATCTCTGAAATCATTCCACTTAGTCATACTGAATAATCTGATCTGATTCTGTTTGCTAATCTTTTGTTTAGGATTTTGTTTTTTGCATCTATGTTCATCAAAAATATTGGTATTCCTTTTTTCTTTTCTGCCTTTTCCTTTCCTTCCTCTTTCTTCCTTCTTCCTTCCTTCCTTCCTCCTCCTTCCTTCTTTCCTTCTTTCCTTCCTTCTTTTTCTTTTTCTTTTTTTTTTCTTTTGAGACAGAGTCTCTTTACACAGCCTTGGCTGTCCTGGAACTCACTATATAGACCAGGCTGGCCTAAAATTCACAGAGATTTGCCCACCTGTGACTCCTGAGTGCTGGAATTAAAGGCATTTGCCACCATTCCAGGCTATCTTGTCTTTCTTTTTATTATGATTTCTGGGTCATCATTCTTTATTATTTACTGGGCTGGATTTAAAATCCCCTAGAAAACACAACTCTGGGCATGTTTGCGAGGGCATTTCCAAATATTTAAGTATTCCTTATTATTCAGTCTGGGTCCCCACCATAAATGTTGATGACACCACCCATGGCTGGGGTTCCAGGTTGAATAAAAAGGAATAGAAAAAGCAAGCTGAACACCAGCACTAAAGTCCTTATGTCCTGACTGTGGCTGTAATGTGACTTGCCTCTCATGATCCCACTGCCATGCCTTCTCCACTATGACAAACTATTCCCTTAACTGTGAGCTAAAAAATCTTTTTCATGAGTTGCTTTTAGCATAGCAATGAAAAAATAACTAAACATAGAAATCTGGGCTGGGCGGTGGTGGCCACGCCTTTGATCCCAGCACTTGGGAGGCAGAGGCAGGCGGACTTCTGAGTTCGAGGCCAGCCTGGTCTACAGAGTAAGTTCCAGGACAGCCAGGACTATACAGAGAAACCCTGTCTCGAAAAACCTAAAAAAAAAAAGAAAAAAAAAGGAAAATCTAGCACCTAGAATGGGGTTGTTGCTAGGACAGACCTGATCATATGGTTGGTAGCCCCTTTGGAACTGATTTTCTGACGAAATGTGGAAGAGTTTAGAATGCAGTCTAAAGAAGCCCTAGATGCTATGAGCCTCTGAGCTTAGTAGGACATTCTGGTAGGTGTTGGAAGACCAAAATGGAGACAAAAAGGCAGACAGGGAAAACTGTGCTCAAGAGATTTTAGAGTGAAGACAAAGAGTCTACCAGAACTCGAACAGAGACCTAGGCTACATTCTGTTAAAATCAATCAATATCAATCAATCATCATCATCATCATCAACAACAACATCAATAATAAAAACCCCGTGTCTTGTGAACTTCAGTGACAGACTAATTTGTTTACAAAAGGGAATTTCAAGGCAGTGGCACTCAGTCTGTGTTACAATTACTGCTCACTGCTCTTATGAAGGTTTACAGTGAAAAGGGTCAGGAAAGACAGCAAGCCGTCATGAGAAGACTGCGTCGTGGCGGGGACACGGGCAAGTTTAAGGTTGCAGATGAGGGTGAAGAGATTAAGGGATCAGTTATAATGTTAGAGAAATCAGCACAATTAAGGAAACGCCTTGAACTTTGCACCTATGACGGTAGAAAGCTGCTTGTAGGTCAAGGGCTAACTCACCAAAAGCTCCCCTGCTTATAAAAATGAAAATTCACTCAAGAGACTGAACTGAGAACTCAGGTGAAGGGTCCTCGGCTCAGAAGAATGCTGCTGAAGGAAGACATTCTCTGCTCAAAAGTAACCACCTGAGGAAGTAGTTTTCCAAGGTACACAAGCTATAGCTGTAGCAGAAGACGGCTTCTGTCTTTTGTCAAACTGTACACACCGCACTCTAAAAAATTGGCTCCTTAAAACTAAAGGGGGAGAATTATACCCTCCAAGGTCACCAAAAGCACACCTTGCTTTTGTGTTGTTTGTCTTAAATTTTCTGCAAACTGATGCTAAAGGTCAATCTGCAGCGGATCGCCACCGGCATCCAGTCACTTCCAGCTCATTTGCCAGGGTCAAATGGAGAGACCCCCCCTAACTAATACATGGAATGGTCCTGACCCTGTTTTAATTTGGGGTTGTGGCTCGGTCTGCATTTTCTCAGAAAAAGAAAATGGGGCCCGATGGCTGCCTGAAAGATTGGTCCGTCAAGTGGACACAGATCTTGAGCCTAATAATTATGATTCTGATGATGAAGATGGCTCAAAATCAGCCAGCTGATTTAACCTGGCATGTACTCTCCATCTATACTTAAAGCCACCCACTATATACCTGGTGGCAGACTTTGTGTCTGATCCCTGTCAACCAGCAGTTGGATTAGACATTGGGACATTTCTGCTTCCAACCTTATTTTCTACATTGCTTGGATAATCATGTTGCTTTTAACCTTTTGAACCTTGTGTCTCAGCAGATAGGTTGCCTTCACACAGGATTGCTCTCAGCAAGCCCACCATTCATCATGGCCTTATCCATGCTATGAAGAATTGCATTGATCATGCCAGGTCCTTTGGTCTGAATGTGGCTTTGGTTTATATTGGGAAAGAGTGTGCCAATGATGGAGGTTAGTCAAAGAGTGTCTTGAGCTCCTATAAACCTAAGGCAGAGAGATACATCAATATACTATGTATTATCTCAAAGACGGGTAATATAGGAAGCAATATAATGCCAACCTAAGCCAGACATGGTCGCCCGGCCACTCTGTACCCCAAATGGGATGAAATATTTACACCATCCAGCTGCTGGCATGCTCATTTTATAAAACTTAAAAGGGGGAACTGTGCCCTTCCCCCGGCCTTGAGCAGGCCTGAGAGACCTTGTTTACCACAACAGACCAAGTGATAAGGATCTAGGTGTAGTTACCCACCTTGGCTGCACAGAACTAAAAAGAACTGCCCCAGGGCTTGCTTTGAACATCCCCAGCCGTGACCTGTGACCAAGAACAGATTATCCGCCCCTTCTCTCCAGCTGAAACTAGAAAGGGGTTTGGCGGGTTTTTCCCTTTAAATTGAGAGCTGAACATTAAAGCATTGAGCTTTGATCAGAGAACTTTGTCTTGGCTTCATCTCTTCTCCCCCTCCATCCCCCTTTCTTTCCCAGGCCCTTTTCAGGTGAACCCAGTTGACTCTGGCCGCAGGCGGCTACACTAGATAATATCTCAAGGAGCCAAAGAACTTGGCAACACTGTCCAAATGGTACTGGTTTGGCATGGATGTAAAATACAGGAGTGGCCAGACCTGGAAATTTGCACCAAGGTTCCAGGAAGATGCTAAATTCAGGCTGTGTTACACTGGAGGGTGCTGGGAACAAGCAAAGGGAACTCGTCCTAAATGCTGCCATTTTGTTTTCAAACTCCATTTAGTCATAGGGGGAAAGCAAGTTCAAGGTCCCAGGCCCTAGAGGAGCTGGGGACTTCCCAATAGCTGAATAGCTTCTAGTTGTAAAGAGATGTCTGAGTCCAGCCATCTCAGGTACAACTTGTAAAAAGACAGTTGTCTGAGTTCAACTTTTCCATATTGCTCACAGGTTAAACTAAGTTCCTGCTCCCAGGCCCAGGAACCAACTCCCATCCTGACTGGTGGGAAAAAGTAACAATAACTTGGCACAGATGTTTGTCGTCTGCAAACCTAAATATTCTGTGATATTTTGGCTTGTTGTTGCAGTTCAATGCCCAAGTCTGTTCTGCTGTCCTGATTGATCAACAGTGTCTTGATTGCAACAAGTTTTTGTTATCTGCATTGACCTAGTGTTTGAGTTATGTTAGATTTAAGTCGAGCCCATAACACGGGGGAAAAAAGTATTGCATCTCTGAAGGGAAAGGTATCCTGGCATAAAGTGGAAGTTTCTGGTTGTGTCGTATGTTACAGACTAACAGTTGTTTTGCTGAGGCAAGATCCATTGGGAGGACACTTGATGTTTGGAGAGAGTATGAGTGGGACTCGAATAGCAGTGATGGGGAGCTTGCATAGCTAGCCACGCAATGCTTGTTGGTCTCCAGTCTTTGCCATCTTTACTTTATTGAGAGAGGCATGGAAGAGAATTTCTCCTGGCTTCCCTGGCTGGTTCTGGTTGCTCCCGCTGACTCAGGCCTATTCAGTGGAGGCCTGGCTGTTTCTGATGGAACGTGCCACCGCTGCTGATTCCTGTTTAGTATCCTGACACTACTGAACTGGACTGCTGGTATCCTGACAACAGAGATTGGAGTTGCCCCAAAGAACTACTTTTAAAGAGGTTTACATCTCCCATTGACTTATTTACCATCTTTTCTCCTCTACCTTTGGATGCTGGGCTAGAAGGGGGGTCAAACCATTTGAGACCCCTTATTAAAGTAGGATTTGAAAAGTCTAAGCCTACACTGGCAGGTGAGAGGCAAGGAATACCACAAAGTCCTACCACACAACAAACCTCACACAAGACATTTATTGGGCAAGATACAAGAAGGTGACTGACTCTGCATGGGAGAGAAGCAGCAGAGAACTGAGTGGGAGGCGGGGCTTATATAGGGTTTCTTGGAAGTGGAGTTTTCCATGTAAAGGACTAGTGGGCTTTTAAATCCTGAGCTTGGAATGAGCTCAGGGATTGTTGGGTTTTTGAGTTCAGGGACTGTTGGGTTTTCGAACTCAGGGATTGGTAGATTTCAAAACCGGAAGTGAGCTTGGACTTTTGACCCCACACAAGCAATGTGCTTTGGAGTCAGATTCCATGCAAAACATTCAGTTATGCAGTTGGTGAGATAGCTCAGCAGTTAAGAGCCCTGGCTCCTTTTCTAGTGGCCCTGAGTTCAATTCCTAGCACCCACATGAATCTCTATAAAAAGGATCTGTTGCCCTCTTCTAGCATGCAAGTGTACAGGCAGATAGAGCACTGATACATTAAATAAACAAACAAACAGATAGGTAGATAAGTAAAATTTAAAAGTTCCATTATGTAGGGTATGAATGTGAAATCTAAGTTACAGTGTTGGACGTTGGAGGTGCTAGCACCATGGGATGTCTCTCAAGGAAAGCAGTAGGGATGGAACAAAATTACTCCAATAGAGGAAGGTGAATATAGTTGCTGGAACTGAAATGATGCTACCAAGAGCCCAAGATGCCAGGCATGAAACTGTAAGATTTGGTGTTGGTCTACTGGACTCTTATCTTGCTTTTATTCAATGTTTTCTTGCTATGCCCCATTCCCCTCTTTTGGGATGGGAATATTTACTCTGTGTCATTATGTATTGGAAGTGTAACTTTTTTAAAAAACAGACATTCAGACTTAGGAAATCACCTATTCTCAGCAAAGGACCCTGCCTTTACCATTTTGAATAAATACCCCAAACTGCTACGTTTTTGGAGACTTTTAATGATCTAAATTTATTTTGCATTGTGAGATAAATATGAGATTTTAGGAGCTAAAAATAAAATGTTATGATTTAAAAGAGATATGTTTGTGTGTCTAGTTAACAAAGGGTGAACTTGTGATAGTTAATCATTATTTTCATTGTCTGATAGACTGGATTTAGAATCAACTAAAAGATGTGGTCCTGGATAGTTCTGTGAGAGTGTTTCTAGAGAATTTTGAGCAAAGACTCACCCTAAATGAGATGGCACCATCCCATGGTCTGAGGTCCTAGGCTGAATAAAGATGAGCAAGGAAGAAAGGGAAATGAGTACCAGGGTTCACATCTGTCTGCTTCCGAAATGTGGATCCAATGTCAGCCACCCCACAATCCACTACACCACTATCAAAGGCCTAAATAGCCCTATGACAGGATATGAATCAGAAGTGTCAATACTAGAAGAATGTCAAGTCTTCTTGCATGCAATCCTCATAGAAATTCTAGCAGGGTTTTTGGTATATTGTGGAAATAGGTATGTTGTACACGTGTAGGGAGAATCTGGCTAAGAGTATGGGCAGTTCTTAGAAGTTTTAACTCTGAAAATTCAAACTAAAACGACTTTTGACAAGGACATAATTTTTTCACTGTGTAGCCATGGTTGGCCTAGAACCTGCTAGGTAGACCAGACATCTGTCAGCTTCTGCTTCCTGAGTACTGGGATTAAAGGCATTTGCCACCACACCTGACCTTATTTTTTTTTAAAGTATTATTTTGTGAATACTTCACTAAATCCTTTTAAATCGTATTATAGGCCATAATGGATGTCTCAAAATATTCTTGCAGAGGACCTGGATTCAATTCTCAACACCCACATAGTGGCTTATAACCAACTCTAACTTCAGTCCCAGGTGATCAGACACTGTCTTCTGACTTCCTTGAGTATTCGTGTACACAATGCATAGATATACATACATGGAAAACATGCATACAGATAAAATTTAAAAATAAAATGAAAAACAGTGTTCAAGTTTCCTTAACCTAGTAACTGTTGTTAGATATTCACAATTACTTTTTCCCTAAGTTTAACATTTCTTCCTTTTACTATTCTTGCTGTTTTCTGAAAGGGTCAAACTCTTTCCTCCATCTTCAGCCTAACACTGGAAAAGGACCTTGGACCTTGGAGAGCAATACTAGGGACAAGATGAACCTACGTCAGGACTCATGTAACAGTTGACTGAAATACACAGACAGATGCTTCTCTTTTAACTTGCATGGGGTTTGTTGAATTTAAAACTAAACATCAACATCTTAAAATTCAAAGATTTTAACTAAGAGTCTGTGTAGGCATAACTTTTTTGCAACCTACTTTAAATAAGGGTTTAACCTCTCCTCTAGCCCAACATCCAGCAGAGGTTGTGGAAGAGAAAAGTTATTAGGATGTGGGGGAAGTGGACCTGTTCAGCAATAGTTCTTTTGGGGGTGAGCTTGATCTTCTTGGGCAGCAGTTCAGTCCCACAGCCGACACTAAATAAGACTCAGCAGCTGTAGACCAAGGCAAGCAGACACCAGGCAGCTGTAGTTCAATCCTGAAGAAACTAAACCGCCAGGTTCACCAACTGGCCTGAAGCAAGCTGCCTCAGGACCTTCTACAGCAGTTCTTGGGAGAGTTTCTCTCAATGTTGAAGTTATCATAAGTTGAGCTCACATGAACATGTGTGTCCTAAAAAAAAAAAAAAATAGCAATGTTGGGAGCCCACTCCTAATAATACAGTGCAAGGAAAGGTTGGTCTAGCTTGAAAAATTCCTGAGAGCATTGTTTCTCCTAATTCTTGAAAAATAGGGCTCACCTGTGTACGATGCCCAGCATATCAATAGTAACTATCAAATGATGTTAAGACTCAGGACTCTGACTTTAGAGCCGTCTCTGTGACTTACATGCTGAGTACTTGGATAGTAATTTCACTTCCTGAGCATGTTTTCTCATGTAAGACCTAAGAACATGGTTAAAACAGAGTTCTCACTTCAAGTGCCACTCTGGGGGTTAAATCCAGAGGTATGTATACAGTGCTTAAGAATCAGTATAGGTTTGATGCACGCCTTTAATCCCGACACTCGGAGGCAAGGCAGGTAGATCTCTTAAGTTCCAGGCCAGTCTGGTCTATACACAGACAGTTCCAAGCCAGTCAATAGCTACATAGAGAGATCGCAAAAATCTAAAACAAAAGAAATTACACAACTACTGCTTACTTCTGCCATCAACTCTTTAAGGTTGCTGTGGAAGATAAGTGAGGTAAAGTATGTAACACACTCCCCAGGTCTTGGCACAACTGACTCCAGGATTAAAGTACCATTCATGTCGTAAAGCTCAGCACATGGGCAGTGCCACCTGCCAAAACGAAGACAAAGGCTCAATCCATCAAAGTCCATAGTTCTGGGAATGTCTCTAAAGTACAAACATTTGAAAGTATGTCAACCCAGGATATGGTTTTTATGCTTAAAACCTCACTCTGAGAAAGGCTTGGTTCTCCAATGGATCCTGAATGCCCAGTGTAGTCACTGGTTGGATGATAAAGACTTTCTATTGGCATACACCCATGTCCAGGAGGTCTTCTCTTGTAGATACTCCACAACAGTGCTGGTCAGGACCACACAGAACTGGGCATAATGCTTGGAAACTGGGGTGACCAGTTTTAAGCCATAAGTTACAGAATGTCTTTTAGATAAAATCAGAAAGGTAGAATTTAAAAAGTTGTCTAACCCTGTGTGTGTGGGGGGGGGGAATTAAAGATGTCTGGCTAGGTGTGACTAACCTCTGAGTTCCCTGAGCACAGAGCTGGCACTGTGCTCTCTTTGTGAACCAGTGGAAATCATTTCTCACTGCATGTCAGTTTCCTCATTCGTAAATGTTTATGAAGACCAGGAGATCATGGGTTGGACTTTGTCTGGCAATGTTCTGGGTGGTGATCCACAATACACACGCTGGGGAGGAAAACTTTCTGGTCCATGTATATGAATTGTTAGAATAACTGTTATGTCAACTGTTATGACAACTAAGCTGAAAACATCCTGTGCCCCATGACCTCCGATTCTGCTCATTTGTAAAAGTTCATTATATGTATGTGGACATGTGAGCGGTTATGTATAGAGGCTGACCAGTGAC
Source organism: Mastomys natalensis (assembly GCA_021653895.1). Lineage (NCBI taxonomy): Eukaryota > Metazoa > Chordata > Mammalia > Rodentia > Muridae > Mastomys > Mastomys natalensis. The sequence continues at coordinate 136,116 of JAJTUV010001681.1, forward strand.
CCTGGGTGTCATCCTCAGGAATGTCATCTGCCCCCTTTAAGACTAGGTGTCCTATTGTCCTGGGGGTACTAATTAGTCTACACAGGCAGGTCAGTGACCTGTAGGGATTCTTCCTTCTCCACCTATTGCCCCAGCACAGGGGTTACATGGGTTCTGAGGAACAAACTCAGGTCTTTGTGCTTGTATTCTACTGACAGAGGCACTCCCTCAGACACCAATTCCACTCTTCGGTATATTCCCCGAATAAATTTGTATATGTTTACTGGAAGAAATCTACTTGGATATTCCCCAGTGGAAACCATTCGAAGACAAAAGGAACTGTTTTTTACACCTAACAGAATCTCACTGATACAATAACTTTCTGAAAAGGCAAACACACAGTACGCTGTACAGGTTAGGAGAAAATTTAAAACAGACTAATGTCATCTTTGCCAGTGTGAGTGAATCCTTTTATTAGGTTAGGAAAGGTAAACTCTGAGGTGCCATGGGAGCTGCTAATGCTGGGTTGCTTGGTCTGGGCAATTATCTAGTACAATGTCCATTGTATTGGTGAAGTCTCATGTGATACTCGATTTCATGGAGAACTAGCTCTACAAGTGAAACTGACCCTCCATTTCAGACCCAAGTATATTCGTCTCAAGTTGTCCTCTCCAAATCCCTGTCCTTGGGGAGGTTGATTCCCCCTAACTCTGTAACTAGGAGGAAGGAAAAGAACAAGTATACTTAAAAAAAAACAAAAACAAAAACAAACCCAAAAACCAAACACGGCGTCTGTGGGGCAGTGGGCTGTGAGAGCAGCTGGGTACCTGGTGGAGCAGGCTTCGAACCCCAGAGACCCTCAGGGATGCTAGGAGTTTGGCTTTGCTCCTGGGACCCCTGGTTGCTTTCACATAGCCATAGCCCTCTACAGCCCCTCCCAAAGAGAGGTTTGTGGCCATCGGTCATATAGCACAGGTAGAGGGCATGACACAGGCCATAGAGTCTCAAGACATATCTATATTCATGAGATACCTAAAGGTCAGAGGGCATAGCCAATTAAGCATTCCTTCCCAGACCCTCCTCCTTGCAAAGAGTATTTAACCTCAGGCCCGTCCTGAGAACATGGGGTATAGCTTCATCCATTTTCTGCCATGACAATAAATATCTTAAGACCATGGACTACCTCTCCTTCTTGCCCCCTGCCCATGGGGAACCGTGGAGAAGGTCTTCAACTACTGTGCCACCTTCTAACGTCCCACCGATAACCTCTCTACGGTCCAGCCACGGAGGCCACCAACTCAAGCGAGCCAACTCAAGCCAGCTGAGGCCCAGCGAAGTGAGTTGCCGTGACCAAGATCCCCCTCGCCCCTTCAGCTGCTGGTCGATCCAGCCCGTATGCCCCCCTCAACCCCCCATTTTGGTCCTTCCTCAGCCTCTCAGTGGTGCCTGAGAGCCCAAGGGCTTGAGACCAGTCAGTTCCCAATTGCCTCCTGGCCCAGGGACCCCCCCAACCCAAGAGCTCCAGCCTCCGTGGGACCTCAGACTGTGTTCCCTCACCCACGGAGCGGAGCCCTGTGGCTTCTCACAGCCCAGTGTCTGCCTGGAGCTGCGTGGAATGAGCACAGTCAAATTCCCGCTTCTGCTTCTCTGAGCCTCTGCCCCAGCTGCCTGGAGGGGACAGATGTAGGATCCACAACCCACAGAACCCATGCTCACGAGTGTGCCACAGCCCAACATGTGTCCAGAAGAGGGGGCTAGAAAGATGGCTCAATGGTTAAGAGAACTTTCTGCTCTTCCAGAGGACCTGGGTCTAATTCCTGGCACCACTTGGTGGCTCATAGCTGCCTGTAACTCTAATTCTAGGGTTTCTGTCGTCCTCTTCTGATCTCCAAGGGCTTTGGCATACATGCACATAGTGCACACTCATACACACGAATAAAAACGAAATTATAAACATATTGTGTATGGGTCAGTGAAGTGGCTCAATGGATGAAGGTGCTTGAGTTTCATTCCCAGGGCTTCGACGATCTGCAGGTTGCAGTATGAGCACCACACCCCCACAATAAAAAAACGTAATGTAAAATAACAGCAGTAGCAAACCACTGTGTTCCTGTGAACAGCTGGAGGGCACAAAAATTCCATGGTATAAAAATACCTGCAGTGGGAAAGAGAAGCAAAAGGCTCAGCCATGGTGAGAACCCTCGACTTGGCTGGAAACTCAGTCAAGCTGCAGTGGTTTCTGCTGGGTGGCTGAAAGAGCAAGCTTTGATGCTATTTACCTGATGCCTGCATTTGTTCTTTTCCTTGGAAGCCTCACCCTTGAGGAGATTGCTCTGCCCACATCTCTCCAGTGAGAAATCCAGCTGGCTCCGTCACCGGGGCTTCCCAAGTCATTTTTGATGGATGACTGTAAGCACCCGATCTGATGGTGATATCTGTACGCTTGCTGGTATTTGTTTTTCTTGGAAGCATTACTCAAAGGACACTCGGGACTCTCCAGTGGGGATTCCAGCTGCCTTGATGGGGCGTCCTCTATATGGTGCTTCTACTTATCTGTTACTTTGCTATTTTTTGATACACACACACACACACACACACACACACACACACACCACTCATCCAAAACTGAAAGACAGGATAAGGCCCTGGACCTACAGGTTTTAAATGTCTTTTTGCCTCCAATAATGAGTTTCTGTTTCTTGGTAGGATTTTGTTGGGAGCCGACTCCTAGCTGAAAGCATCTATCATCTTCGAAGCCATCTTGGGCCATATATTTGCAGGTTGAGACTTTTCCACCCTGACTAGAGACTTGTTTTTCTAGCATGATATTTTTGCAAGCAGCCCATAACAGCTGAGCACACTCTGATAAACATCTTGTTTTTCTCAGACATATCCTGGACTTGCTGCTTCGTGCCCCCAGCAGCAAGGCACTCTTGGTTAAGTGTCTCCAGCTGCACTCCCCTGCTTGTGCTTATATACCCATAATTGCCTTTCAATAAATGAGATTTGATCAGACAACTGTCTTGTTTCCATTCTTCGTGTCTCTTGCCCCTCCATCCCCACTCTCTCCCTTGCAGACCCTGTTGACTGGCCCACGGGTCGGGTCACCTGGCATCCAACGTGGAGCATCGAGAACGAGAGACCCCATGAGGGACGTTACTGGAAGAAGGGTCGACCAAAAATTCAAAGGTGAAACAAAGGTGATCACCTCGAAACCTGCTGAAAATGGGGCAAGAAATAAGTCAGCATGAACTATTATGTGGAACAGATAAGAAAGGCTTTAAAGATGTGAGGAGTAAAGGTGAAAATTCAGCATTTGTTGTCATTATTTTATTTTATTTTATTAAAGAGTTATGTGGCTGATTTCCTCAAGAAGGAGCCATTGATGAAAAAAGACAGCATAGAGTCGGAGATGCACTTAGAGATTTTTTTTTTTTTTTTTTGGTTTTTCGAGACAGGGTTTCTCTGTGTAGTCCTGGCTGTCCTGGAACTCACTCTGTAGACCAGGCTGACCTCGAACTCAGAAATCCACCTGCCTCTGCCTCCCAAGTGCTGGGATTAAAGGCGTGAGCCACCACCGCCCGGCCGCACTTAGAGATTTTTACAGGACATTTGTGCCTGAAAATGTCCCAGTTACTGCCTTTTCATACTGGAACTTGATAGATGAAATGATCTCAACAAAGTGTCCATCAATAGTGGTGGTTGTTGAAGAGGGTGAAAAATTTTTAAAAGACAGTGAAAAGAAAGAAAAAGGAAAGGAAAAGAAAAAAGAAAAGGTTGATTCCTCTAAGGAAGAAATAGATTTAATTTCTCTAGATAGTGATGATAATAAGGGAGCCACCTCTCAAAGGTCGTCCAATAGGTCTCAAAATTTGGATCAGACTTTACAGACAGAGAATCCAAGGGGGAAGGAAACAAAACCAAATAGCAGCGCTCGGCCCAAAGAGAGAAATGACTCAACTATTCAAAAGAAAAAGATAAAACGCATATATCCAAAATTAAAATCCAAAATACAACCAAAGGATGATGACGATTTGTCAGTGTCAGACTGGATCAACCTAGAGGAAGAGGCAGCCAAATGTCATGACCCTGAATGGCGGCCCTCTTCCCAAAGGTCCCCTCCCTATGTGCCTCTGCCCTCAAATGCTCCCACTATGGGGATATGGTTGTAGATCCCAGAAAGGAGTTACAGGACAAAATTTCTCTCCTTAACAACAAATAGAGTTAGAGGAAGAGCATCAGGACTTAATTAATCAGCTACAAAAATTAAAGACAGGGAAGACGTCTCTCAAGGGCAAGACCACCCACAGAAATCCCCCCCCCCGTCCTCATGTTCCTCAACCCGGAGTTCAAAGGCAGCCCCTGCCCTCTGGTTCAGCCACAGATCTCCCAGAGGAGGGAGAGGCTGAGGCTTTCCCTGTATCGGAATCCACAGATGCTCAAGGGGTTGCTTGGAGACATCACATAGGGTTGAGTTTTCAAATCATTAAAGAATTTTAAAATGCAGTGTCACAATAAAGCGCCACTGCTCTTTTTACTCTTGCAATCTTAGAATCTGCTGCAGAGGAGAGGCTGACTCCTGGGGATTGGAATACTCTAGTGAGAGCAGTTCTTAGCGGTGGTGACCATCTTATTTGGAAATCAGAGTATCATGAGAATTGTAAAGAGACGGCTAGGAGAAATGTTCAGGCAGGTAATGGTTGGTCCTTTGACACCTTAGTGGGAGACAGACAATTTGCTTCTAGTGATAACCAGATGCAATATGACCCAGGCTTATTTGCTCAAATTCAAAATGCAGCCACAGCCATGAAGGCTTGGCGTAAAACTCCCGGTAAAGGGAGACCCTGGTGCATCTTTAACAGCAGTCAGACAAGGGCCTGATGAACGATTTTCTGACTTTGTTCATCGATTAATGACAACAGCAGGGAGGATTTTTGGTAATGCAGAGGCAGGTGTAGATTATGTGAAACAACTTGCATATGAAAATGACAATTCTGCCTGCCAAGTGGCCATTAGACCCTATAGGAAAAAGACAGACCTTACTGGATATATCAGACTCTGTTCTGACATAGGGCCCTCCTACCAACAGGGCTTAGCTATGGCGGCTGCCATGGAAGGACAATCAGTAAGAGATTTTTTGGCAAGTAGAGACAAAAAGGCCTGTTTTAAATGTGGCAAGCCTGGACACTTTGCAAAATATTGCAAAGCAGAAAATGAGTTAACCCAGAGACAGCCTGGAAAACAGCCTGGGCTATGCCCACATTGCAAACACGGAAAGCATTGGGCTAATGAGTGTATATCTAAGACAGATGCACAAGGAAACACCCTTTCCCATAATCAGGGAAACGGGAACAGGGGCCAGCCCCAGGCCCTGAACCAACACAAGCCAAAACAGGCTTATGGGGCAGTCAGTTTCATATCAACAAACAACAACCCCTTTCAGAACTTAGTCGAGCAACACCAGGAAGCACAGAACTGGACCTCAGTTCTGCCACCCACACAGTGTTAACCCCAGAAATGGGACCTCAGGCCTTACCCACGGAGTGTTTGGACTACTCTATCCAAATGTGTTTGGTCTGATAGTGGGAAGAAGCAGTGCTACTATGCAGGGACTACAAATTTTTCCTGGAGTTATAGACAATGATTATCAAGGTGAGATTAAGGTAATGGCCAAGACAATACAGACTATAGTCACCATTCCTACAGGAAGGAGGATAGCTCAACTATTGTTACTTCCATTGATTCCTACTAATCACAAATACAAGAGTCCTAAGAGAGGGGATCAAGGCTTTGGTTCCTCTGATGCTTACTGGGTACAGCCAATCGTTAAACAAAAACCTATGATGACAATATTGCTTGATGGGAAGGCATTCCGAGGCTTGGTTGATACAGGGGCTGATGTGATTATCATAAAACAAAGTGATTGGCCCGCCACCTGGCCTCTGACCTGAATCTTTTTTTTTTTCCTGACCTGAATCTTGACCAATCTAAGAGGTATTGGTCAAAGTCAAAACCCACAACAAAGCTCTAAGGTGCTGACGTGGCAAGATAAAGAAGGAAATACAGGAAATATACAACCCTATGTTATCCCAGGCCTTCCTATTAATCTCTGGGGCCGAGATCTATTATCCCAGTTGGGATTGATTATGTGCAGCCCTAATGAAGTAATCACGGCTCAAATGATAAACTCTGGATTTTCCCCAGGGAATGGATTAGGAAAAAGTGAAGATGGGATTATTCATCCCACTGAGGCCCATGGCAACACTGGAAGAAGAGGCTTGGGTATTTTTGATGCGGGCTATTGATTCAGCTGCACCCCTAGGGCATTGTGCCGAGCCCATCACCTGGAATGGGGACTCGCCTGTCTGGGTGGATCAGTGGTCCCTAACCACTTGAAAATTACAAGCTGCCCAGTTGCTAGTGCAGGAGCAATTACAGGCAGGACATTTAGAGGAGATAATTCTCCCTGGAATACCCCAATATTTGTCATCAAGAAAAAATCAGGAAAGTGGAGATTGTTGCAAGACTTGAGGGCTGTTAACACAACTATGATTCTGATGGGAGTCTTACAACCTGGGCTGCCCACACCAGTGGCCATACCTTTAGGCTATTATAAAATAGTTATAGATTTAAAAGATTATTTCTTTACTATCCCCTTGCATCCTGAAGACAGAAAACACTTTGATTTTAGTGTTCCTGTTATAAACTTTAGAGAACCTGTGAAAAGATATCAATGGAAGGTCTTGCCTCAGGGTATGGCTAACAGTCCTACCTTGTGCCAAAAGTTTGTGGCTTCTGCCATAGATGGTGTTAGAACCATGTGGAAGCAAATCTACATGATTCTTTTTTGTTTGTTTGTTTTTTGAGACAGGGTTTCTCTGTGTAGTCCTGGCTGTCCTGGAACTCACTCTGTAGACCAAGCTGGCCTCAAACTCAGAAATCTGCCTGCCTCTGCCTCCCAAGTGCTGGGATTCGAGGCGTGCGCCACCACTGCCCGGCTACATGATTCATTACATGGATGATATTTTAATAGCAGGAAAAGATGGAAAACAGGTACTCCAGTGCTTTGATGATCTTAAAACAGCTTTACAGATTGTGGGGTTACAAATAACACCAGAAAAGGTACAATTACAAGATCCATATACTTATTTAGGATTTCAGATTAATGGTCCACGTATTATTAATAGTAAGGCCACCTTTAGGACTGATTCCCTTAAGACAGTGAATGATTTTCAAAAATTATTGGGAGACATTAATTGGCTACAACCATATTTAAATCTTACTACAGGACAGTTGAAGCCTCTGTTTGATATTCTCAAAGGAGATGCTGACCCTAAGTCTGACAGGGCTCTAACAGAGGAGGGTAGAAAAGCCTTATGGAACGTGGAGAGTGCTATTTCATTTCAATTTGTAACTCATATTAATTATTCTAAGCCTTTATATTTTCTTTTTTCTTTCTTTTTCTTTTTTTTTTTTTTTTTTTTTTTTTTTTGTTTTTTTTCGAGACAGGGTTTCTCTGTGTATCCCTGGCTGTCCTGGAACTCACTCTGTAGACCAGGCTGGCTTCGAACTCAGAAATCCACCTGCCCCTGCCTCCCAAGTGCTGGGATTAAAGGTGTGCGCCACCACCGCCCAGCATATTTTCTTATTTTTAACACCAAATTAACTCCTACTGCAGTTTTTTTGGAAAACTGCACCGATATTATGGGTTCATCTTCCCTCATCCCCTAAGAAGTTCCTTTATCCATATTATGCAGCTGTAGCTGATATGATTATGTTAGGCAGAGATAACAGTCAAAAATATTTTGGGAAAGACCCTGATGTTATAGTACAACCTTATACAAGGCAACAGGTTGATTGGCTTATGCAGAGCTCTGAAGTTTGGCCTATCTCATGGGCCTCATTTGCTGGCCAACGAGATAATCATTATCCGCCAGGCAAATTGGTTCGGTTTTGCCATGGATTCGTTTTTCCATCTCGCACCACGCATGTACCTACAGAAGAAGTGTTGCTGGTTTTCACTGATGGTTCCTCATCAGGAACAGCCGCTTATGCCTTTAATGGCCAAGTAATCTCCTTCGCTATATCATCTGTGTCAGCTCAATTGGTTGAATTACATGCTGTTATGGCTGTGTTTCAAGCATTTCCAAATCAAGCCATTAATATTTACACAGATAGCTCGTATTTAGCTCAGTCTATCCCTCTGCTAGAAACTGCTGGGCAAATAAAGCATTTCTCAGAAACAGTCAACTTGTTTTTACAGTCCCAACAACTAATTTTGAGAAGAAAGTATAAATTCTTTATAGGACGCCTGAGAGCCTACACCAGACTACCAGGTCCTCTCGATGAAGGAAACACCAAGGCAGATCTAGCCACTTGTGTAGCCGCAGTGACTTTATCAGATCCACCGTCTAACTTGGGTCAGGTCATAAAGGCTCATGAGTTAAATCACCTTAACTCCCAAACTTTAAAGATTATGTTTAAAATTATCAGAGAACAAGCTAGGCAAATTGTCAAACAATGTCAATCATGTGTTACACTTTTAACAGTTCCTCATTTGGGCATAAATCCAAAGGGACTGATACCAAACAGTCTCTGACAAATGGATGTTACTCATTATAATGAATTTGGAAATCAAAAATATACACATGTATGTGTAGATGGTTTCATTTATGCGACATTACAAACTAGAGAAGCAAGCAAACGTGATCACTAATATGCTCTCTACAGTCACTGTATTGGGTGTGCCTAAACAAATGAAGACTGACAGTGGCTCAGGTTATACAAGCTCCAGTTTCCACCAATTCTGTGAAAAATTGGGAATACTACATAAAACGGGTATTCCATATAATCCACAGGGCCAAGGTATGGTAGAAAGGGCACATCAAACCATTAAACATCAATTTGAAAAAATTTAAAAGGGGGAATTTTACCCTACCAAGGGATCCCCGAGAAATATCCTTCATCATACACTTTTTATTTTAAAGTTTTAAACTTTTGGCATCCTGATACCAAAAAAAAAAAAAAAAAAAAACTTGCAACAGTCCTCTGGAAAGACCCATTAACCGGAACGGAACCGGGAATGGGCCAGACCCAGTGCTTATCTGGGGAATCGGTTCTGTCTGCATATATTCCCAAACAGCAGATGCCACACTCTGGCTGCCAGAGAGACTGATTAAACAAATAGACAATAATAACAAATCCAGGGAAGAGAAGCCCCCTGAGAGCACTAATTTTTCTTTGCAGGAAACATGAAGATTCACTGCATCTTGATGCTGCTACTGCCCTTCACAATTGCCTTCAAATTGGAACAGATCAACCAGCATATGCCATATAACCTGACTTGGGAAGTCCTCAGTGCTAAAGGAGAGACATCACCAGTGACTCCAAGGTGGCTCCATTGTCCTCTTGGTTCCCCAACTTATGATTTAGAGGAGTACATTGTTTAGACCCAGGAGAAAACCCATTACCACAGTTACTATAGCTGTTTGGGTTTGGGATTGACTAGAGCAGGGACAAGGATTTCCTCACTTGTTTTGCAAGATCAAAGCTATGATCAGCTCTGTACTTCTATAGATTTAGATCTAGAAAGAATGGAATCTGCTATATCAAATTTGCAAAATTCATTATCCTCCTTAGCTGAAGTAGTGCTACAGAATAGAAGAGGCTTAGACCTTTTACAACTCCAACAAGTGGGGTGGGTATTGTGTGTCTCCCTTAGAGTGCTGCTTTTATACCGACCATTCAGGCATTGTTAAAGATTCTATGAAAAAGGTCAGAGAAGGCCTGGAAAACCGCAAACGCCAGCATGACCAGGAACAGGGCTGGTTCAAGGCTTGGTTTAGTACCTTACCATGGCTCTCCACTTTACTCCCATCCATCTTGGGACCCCTTTTAGGTTTACTTATTCTCTTGTCTCTTGGGCCCATACTGTTCAATAAACTGATGGCTTTTGTACGACAACAGATAGACACTATTCCAATGAAACCCATACAGGTCCATTATCACAGGCTGGAAGTAGGGAACTCTAAAACCTCTGTCATCAAGACCAATGAGGATTAGCCCCTAACTTACATGCTAAACCGGATAGTCAACGATGGGTAAGAGACCGCAAGACTCCTACCCCTAATTGGGAGGCCTCACCAACCTAAGACAGGAGCTCAACCAAACAGCTGTTGAGTATCCAGAGACAGGAAAGGAAAGGGAGGCTAGGGTCTGTTCCAACCTAAGACAGACACGTGGTTTCCGTAAGTTTTCCTAGCCTTCTCTTTTGAAAAATTAAAAAGGGGGACCTGTTGGGAGCCAACTCCTAACTGAAAGCAGCTACCATCTTTGTAGCCATCTTGGGCCATATATTTGCAAGTTTATACTTTTCCACCCTGACAAGAGACTTGTTTTTCTAGCATGATATTTTTTGCAAGCAGCCCATAACAGCTGAGTACATTCTGATAAACATCTTGTTTTTCCTCAGACATATCCTGGACTTGCTGTTTAGTGCCCCCAGCTGCAAGGCACCCTGGTTAAGTGTCTGCAGCTGCACTCCCCTGCTTGTGCTTATATACCCATAATTGCCTTTCAATAAACGAGACTTGATCAGACACCCTGCCTTGTCTCCATTCTTCGTGTCTCTGGCCCCTCCATCCCCACTCTCTCCCTTGCAGACCCTGTTGACTGACCTGAATGCCAGGTCAGGATTTTGCCCCATCGGTAAATTTCCATTTCTCTGAAGCATATGCCACTTCCCTCTCATGTACAGCAGATCTCTCTATACTTGTTACACCACAAAGAGGAAAGAGTGCTGGGGTGCCCACACTTACCTCAGCCAGTCACCAATCCAGTTATTTCCATGCCAATGGAGCAAAACATAGACCTGCTATAGAAGGGGCACACAAACACCATTAGACCAATTACAGGATAGGTGGAGTGGAAATCACCAGACGACACCTTAAAACCAAATAAAAACACAACCTCCTTTAATAGTCAGAGAGTTTTCTCTCTCAGATATTTGTATTGCTTGCCAATAAACTTCACCTTTACTTTGTGGTGATTGTTTTTCTGTCTTTTAATTCTTCAAATGATGGAGGAAAGGAATCTGCCTACTAGCCAGTGTGACAGCTATTAAAAGTCATTCTCCATACTATACAGAACAGATAGGAAGTTCGATTTGTGCAGAATTATGTACCTAGGAAATAATGATTTGTGCCTGCTACCTATTTGTGCACCAATAAAAAGTTTACTTAACAAAAGCTATAGCTGTTATGAAGCATGGTAATGTATGTCCCTGGTACAAGGAACACGGATCCAGGTTCTAACCCTGCTTTCCCAGTTGCTCAAGTGACTTCAGGGCTTGACATCAGCTTCCTTCTCTGTAAAAGAAAACATAATACATAGTAAGAATTTTAGCTGGGCTTGCTTAAAGCATATCAAAGTCCCTGAGCCAAGATAGCACTAAGAGAGAAACAACAACAACAATAAAAACGCAACAGGAGGTTGGAGAGATAGCACACACAGTCTCTAACTCCAGTGCCACAGATTTGTATGCCCTCTTCTAGCTTCTGCATGTACTGAATCCATGTGTACAAACTCGCACTCCGATATACGTGTACACGTAATTAAATGTAAAATCCTTTCAAAATTTTATTTCTATTTCTATCTATAGGTGTATCTGCAAGCGGGGATATGTGCTTGAGTGCAGATGCCTGCAGAAATCAGGGCTCGCCCGATGCTCCTGAGCTGCCCCACCTGGGACCTGGGAATCGAACTCGGGTCTTCTAGAAGAGCAGCAAGTGCTCTTCAGCACTGAGTCATCTCTCCAGCTCCTAAAAATAAAATGAAGAAGATGAAGAAGAAGAAGATTCAACAGGACTCGGCAAAGATCTGCACCCACGGCTGCCTCGGTTTCTCCAGCTTTGGTGCGATCTGATTGGCTCCTCACCGTTCTGCGACCTCAGCTTCTCTCTGCAGGTGGTGGCCAGAAAAGGTCAAGACATTCTTCTGTGGAACTAGACTCAAGGCTTCTTTAGCGCCTCTCGTTTCTTATACTTTGCTAAATCTGAAAATTCCTTCTAACAAATCTCTGGAGTTTTTAAACAGTCAGGGCAGGACAAGACTTGAATAATCTTCATATTCTCAAGTCAGGACTGGCCTTGAAAAGACAAGAAAATAAAAAGTGGATAAATATTTAAAAAAAAAAAATACACACACACACACACACACACATATATATATCCTATGGAGGCTTTCTTCAAAAGCAACGCAGCCGCGCCACCTACTGGAAAAACCTCCACAACGCGCAAGGGGGCGCGAAGCAAGATGGCGCCAGAACGCGAGTTACTGCGCACGCGCAACCTCCTCGTGGGGCCCGCTCGCCCGCCCGCAGTACACAGAGCAGGAACGCATCTTGGGGGCGGAGTCCAGGGCCAAGAGTTTCCCGCCCTTCCTGCTATCCGGCCTGTCGGGTCAACCCTCGGTGATACCTTAAACTACATTTCCCAAGATGCTCTATGTGAAGGACTTCCGTTGGCGTCAGCGGAAGCCGTGACTGGCCGGGCTGCACTGAGGCCGGCTTGGTCACTATGGAGGAGATAGGCATTTTGGTGGAGAAAATTCAGGTGCGGTGGGGGATCTGGGTTTCTTAGCGGGAGCTAGACACGAATGGAGTGCTGAGTGCCTCTCAGGATCCCAGCTCGGGACTGGGTGCTTTCAGAGGCCTCGGTGTAGAGCTTTGAGTGGCCCCGAGGCCTGGCTGGGTAGACGTGTTGTCAGGAGGGCGGCAGAGCTCAAAAGAGCAGAGCGGGAGGGAAGTGGTGTTAAACTGACAGATTCTTTTAAGACCGAGCGATTTCGAGGCCCGGATAGCTGCGCTTAATAGCTTTCCGGTTTTGGGTTGGACCGGGTGGAGAATGATGTTTGGGGCCCCGTGGCCTAGGGGCTAGTGGAATGACGGTCGGAGAGGCTTTAAGTATTAGCTGTGGTTTGGCTGAGTGACCTTTGGACCAACGTTGGGAGTCTCTGAGTGTGTTCTGTCTTTAAAATCCATGTGACTTTTAGAACCTCTTGAGGGGACTGGAACTTTCGTCCTAGTTAGGGCCATTATAGTAGCACATGGGAGATGTTGACAGTGAAAAGTCTTGTTTAAGGGGCCTGGTATTAGAAACCTACACAGGGCATTGAGCAGTTCCTGTGTCTATTGAGAGATAATGAATTTTGTCAGGTACTAGAGACGGAGTGACTTCGTGGCGAACTAGGAAGAAGGCTGTCACTGGTTTTCGTGAGATGATTCTCTGCTTCCAACACCAAGTTTTCTTTATTGTCTATAGGATGAGATCCCAGCACTGTCCGTGTCTCGGCCGCAGACCGGCCTGTCCTTTCTGGGACCTGAACCTGAGGACCTGGAGGACTTGTACAGCCGCTACAAAAGAGCTGCAGCAAGAGCTGGAGTTCTTGGAGGTGCAAGAGGAGTATATCAAAGATGAGCAGAAGAATCTGAAGAAGGAATTCCTGCATGCCAGGAGGAAGTAAAGCGAATCCAGAGCATTCCGTTGGTCATTGGTCAGTTTTTGGAAGCTGTGGATCAAAACACAGCATTGTGGGCTCGACCACAGGTGAGTGGGGGGTAGGTTGGGAGTAAGACGGGGTGATATAATGCCAGAGTGTTGACCAATCCAAAAGTAGATAGGTACTTTTATTTTCTGAACGTCTCTTTCTGTCTCTCAATTCATGTGTGCACTTTAAAGTTCACTGTCCAGGTTGGTAGTGTACACTTTAACCTCAGCATTGAGGAGGCGGGGACAAGAGGATCTTTGTGAGTTTGGTCTACATAGTGTGTTTCCAGAATACACAGAGAGACCTGTCTCCAAAAACAGGAAAGAAGTTTGTCATGAACATTTACCCTGCGGGTGGAGTACCTTCGATGTTTGTGGCTCCAGTCTGTTTGATTTAACACAAACTTATGGTCGCTCCTCCCCCTGAGTTAACTTTATAACCACTGCTGGATTTGGAGCTGCTGTTTGGGAAGCGTTGGTTACATGTAAAGACTTTGGGCTCTGTTGAGGATTCAGCAGACAGCAGATGCTTAATGACGTAAACCCATGCCCTGCTTTTACACTGGTTGTTTGTAACTCTGGTGTCTTACCGTGAGCCACTTGTGTATCTAGATAAAGTTGTGTGGCCATGTGGGATTGGACAGATGGGCTTCGAGGACATAAAGGGAGAGTGAGTCCAAGACGAAGCCTGTGTCTTGAAAGTGAGACGTAAGCCAGCGAGTCCCCGAGAGCGAGCGCGTGGTCGGAGAGTGGGTTTGGAGGCAGGCAGTGAGGGAAGTCGAGGTTGTTGTGGAAGATGGCTGGGAGGCCGCTGCACATTCAAGTCTTGCTGTAGGGAGTACGTTGGAGAAGAGAGATGGAGGCTGGTGACCAGGGATTTATTTGGAGACTGGAGCAGGACATAGGGCCAAATGAGGGCAGGGTTTGGCTGTGGGCTGGCTGAGAGCAGAGGAAGGTTGGGTAGAAAGAGTGACTGAGGGGTCCTGAAAGAATGGAGAAAGGGCCAGAATGAGGCTTAGTCCCCTGGCTGGCAACTCGGACAATGAGGCAGATCTAGGAGGAACAGCACGGTTTAGCGGAGAATACCAGGACTGTGTTGGGATACCCAGGGCCGTCCAGGAGACCACATATGAGATGCACAGAGCTGGACCTCAAGAGAGAATCAGAGCTGAAGTCCAGCAGGGAAGCCATTAGGATGAGCAGGGGGTTGTGGGGGGATTAGGGGAGACAAGACTAGAGGCTAGGAGGGTATGATCTAGGGCCAAATGTGGGAAACGTGGAAAGTGCCAGCTGTGACATAGAGGGAAACGGGGAAGGATCAACATTAAGTTTCTAGCCCTTTCCCTTTGTCATCTTCCTTCCTGTCTGCTTCCCAAAGGCTCTAACTATTATGTGCGCATCCTGAGTACCATTGATCGGGAGCTGCTCAAGCCCAACGCCTCGGTGGCCCTGCATAAGCACAGCAATGCTCTGGTGGATGTGCTGCCTCCTGAGGCCGACAGCAGCATCATGATGCTGACCTCAGGTGAGGGGGCACCCGGGCCTGGGGGTCCCAAGGGGACCCTGTGGGCCAAGCCGCAAGCCCTAGCTCTGCTCTCCCACCAGACCAGAAGCCAGACGTGATGTATGCCGATATCGGAGGCATGGACATCCAGAAGCAGGAGGTGCGGGAGGCCGTGGAACTCCCACTGACGCACTTCGAGCTCTACAAGCAGGTGAGGAGGAAGGCGGCGGGGCAGGGAAAGGTCTCGCCGGGCCTAGCGTTGGTGATGGGATCCCTTGGTTCATCCTTTTCCTGTCTCTTTTAGATCGGCATCGATCCTCCCCGAGGTGTCCTCATGTACGGCCCTCCCGGCTGTGGAAAGACAATGTTAGCAAAGGCTGTGGCCCATCACACGACAGGTGAGCCTCTCACGGCCTCCCCAGTCCTCTCTCCTTGCCTCTGGCATAGCAGTAGTGTCTGTAAATATAGGCTCTGGCGCCACAGCCCCGACGGTGGGCCTTTACTGGATGTGCAGTCCCTGGCAGGTGATTTCACCTCACTGTGCCTCGGTTTTCTCAAAATTAGAAACTAATGAGCCAGGTGTGGTGTCACATACCCTAATCCCAGTGCCAAAGGAGGTAGAAGCAGGAGAGTTGCTGGGAGTTCAAGGCCAATCTGGTCTATTTGGCAGTTTTTGGGTAGCCAATGCTAAATAGTGAGACCCTGTCTCAATAAGGTAAAATAAAAGTTAAAGAGCCCACTTGGACATTCTGGCAAATATCCTGAAACTTAACTCAGGGGAATGGGACATTAAGATAAACGTTTAAGGTTATTCTGGGTTACATAGTTACACAGTGAGACCCTTCTCCAGGCTACCAAAACCAAGCCAGTATTAGCATCCCATCCTAATTCTATAGGTTGCTAATGAGGAGTTAGTGAAACGATGCAGTGTATTCAGATTTGGTGCTTATCAACTGGATGCTGGGCAGAAGCCACAGGGGCAAGTGTTAGAGATCAGGCCCACGGGGTGCTCTAGGGAATTGGGTGGACAGTGAGCTTGGCCTGGGTGTGCTTTTAGTCCTGCTTGGGCTTCTCAGGAGAGGCTTCCAGAGGAAGCAAGGGTCGAGGAGTTGTCAGGCACAGAGATTGGGAGAGGGAAGTTAGGTCAGGAACTAAATACATCCAAAGGCCCAGAGGTGGAGAGGAACTCATGTACAGGCTCATGGTAGACTACAGATGCCGCTAGAGCAAACTCATACTTTTGGTTTTCCCTGGTGAGTGGCTGGTTGAGTATGAGCTGTGTTTGGCAGCATGCAGGTGGTGAAGCGAAGAGACTGAAAGGCCTGATTATAAATAGACTGAAATAGTTTTAGTCTAAAAGAAACCTGAAGCCAACCATAAAACTTGGTGTGGGGACCCCTAGTATTAACCTCATGTTGTGTGCTTAGGGAAGGACAGTGAAGGGGTGGCATCGTTGAGATTCTCTAATGAGTTAGTGCAGCTGGCAAGAGGCAGTCATTCAAGAGCGGGTCTCAGTTCCTGGTTTGGGCCACCCTAGGGTTCTTGTTGACTTCGAGGGATAGAGGATGAACCTGGGGGTGGGAAACAGCGACTTCACTGTGGGACACACTGAGATTTCACGACCAGGGAACATTCAGCCAGAAACGTAAAACACGGGCGCACTTTGATCTGAGCTGTGAGTGAAGGTTTGGACTCATCAATGTGTACCCTCTTCGGTTCATCTTTATGGATGTAAGCAAGGGTTTTAAAAAGTGAGGTAAAAATGGGAATAGCAGTGTAAACAAACGTCACCGTGCTAGCTAGGCATCTGTAATGTTCTGCTCTCCTCAGGAAGTCGAATATGCCTTTCAGAAACTGGCATTGGACCACAGTGGATATTTGCTGAGTGTGCTCTAGTTCCTGAGATAGTGCAACAAGCAAGTGTCCATTCCTGGGGCCTGCGCCCTCGAGGACAAGTCGGGGTGGGGATACCGGGAAAGGGTAGATGTAGATGGATTTAGGTTTTACTGTAGGGGAAGGTTTTACTGTTATAACTGCCTTCAGGAAGAAGCTAGTTGGCTGGGAAGGTTGGTGATCCAGGCACGAAGAGAGGTGGTAGGTGAGAAGAGAGAAGAGCACCTGGAGAGGTGGGAGATGGCGCCTGGGTGGAGGACAGGAGGGTGCAGGAGAAGGGTGAGGGAAGGCAAGAAGGAGGACGGGGGCTGGGCAGTCACCTGAGGGCTCGGAGGTCTCTGTGGTGGCAGCTTAGGCTTTGGTGACATCAGAAAGGCAGATGGGAGGGGGCAGCGGTCCGTGGATGATTGAAATGCCTCCTGTGGAAATTCAAGCTTGTTCTCAGAGAGACTGCAGGCTGGTTCTCCGGCTGTGTTGAAGACCCAGGGTAGGCTGATGAGAAGTTGGCACTATCTGTTCTGTTCTCTGGCCTCTCTCCATGATGGCTAGCTCCTGGGTGGGCATTCATGTGGTGATGGTACTGCGTCCCATTTGTGCCATTGAGTAGGAGTAGCTTTGGGCACTGAGCCAGGTATTGCTTACTGCTGCAGCCCTGTAGAAAAAGAAATGCCGTGTATAAGAAAGCAGGCTTACAACCTGTTCGGGGTCACCAGCAGACCAGCTGTAGTGCTAGGATTTGATGCCAAGACCTCTGACCCCCAAACTGCTGGCCTTGATGCTCCACTGACGCTTTGAGCTCAGTGAGACACAGGGACGTGTAAGCCAGACGCATGGTGCAGACGGTACATTTCTCATGCTTTGGTAAGAGGGTGGCTGACGACTGAAGACAGTAATGACAAAGTCATAAAGCTTCGTGTTCTAGCTGGGATTCAGGAAAACTGCCACCTTAAATTTTTTTTTTTTATTCAAGTATTTCTTGAGGATAATTTTAGGGAGACTGATTCTAGAAAGTTCTTATGTACCCCTCACCCAGACTCCTCCATGTTACTTCATGTCCCTAGAGTCACAGAGCAGTTAGAAAAGGCAGGAAGTTGACATTGCTAAGGTACTCTGAACTGGAGAGTAGCATTTTTGAAATTCCCCAGCAGTCCATTAGCATCCCTGTTCTGCCCTAGTTTCACTCCAGACAGGTGGGAGGGGCCAAGAAAGACAGAAAGGGAGGGGCTTCTCTGTTCTGAGTGAATCTGGAAAAGGCTTTTTCTCTGAAAGAGGGAGCAGGGGTTAGCACAATGGGAAAGTCCCTGAGTTGTCTCCTTGGAGAAAGAAATCCTGGTTGAGACCAGACTTGGTCTACTTGTCTGGATGGTGGCTGAGAGAGAGTGACTAAGCAGGGAGTGTTCCAGGGTGGGTGGGGGGAATGGCGGAGGCTGGGGAGTGGGGTGGAGGACAGGGATGAGGTGACTGAGTGAAGGCCACTCCTGAGATGGGTTTCCTGTGGGCAGGAAGGAAAGTGGTGAGGTGTGTCTGGGGCAGAGTCAGCAACCTTGAGCTTCGGGTGTGTGGGAGCCCCAAGGGGATGCAGGGAAGTGGGTGGGTACATATTCATACCTTCAGCCAAACGGGAAGTGTGGGCCTGAGGGGGTGCCGGGCCACAGCCCGCAGCCTCGCTCAGCTCCTGCTTGGCCTGTGTAGGAGTTATGTCTCCTGCTCTGGTGGCAGGAAGGAGACTCCCAGGAGTATGTTCCACTCAGCATGCAGCTGCCCGCCTATTAGGAAACAAGTGCAGACAGAGGGCCCACAGTAAACCTGTTCAGCCGTGCAGCCAGCTGTCAGTCCTGTGAGACGATGGCCTTGGGGCCTTTGATTCTTCCAGGCTGGGAAAGAGTGGGGCAGAGCTGGGCCCTGCAGAGCCTGCAACAGGAGAAGTGCAAATTCAAGGCCAGCCTGGCTACGTACTTAATCCCAGGCAAGGCTGAACTGTGTATCAAGACCCTTTCTCAAAACAAACAAAGAAGGATGGTTCGGAGAACAAACATGAACTTGGCGCTGTTGGCCAGTCTTAGTCTACAGACATTTCTGTTTTGTTAATTGATTCTGCATGTGTTCTAGAAATTTGGGCTTTTAGTTTTTGATTTGTACTTAATATTCTTGGTTCTTTTAAGAAACCCCCCCCCCATGTACATACAGGGATTGTGACTGGTGCTTACCTTTCACTGTGAAGTGTGAGCAGGGGCTGCATGTGGGGACCCAACCCTGTGCAGCTTCTAAGGGTAGTTATCTAAGGAAAGGATATTTCAGGAATTCCCAGAGTCAGGTAAAGCACAAGAGACCCCACAGGGGGACAGCCCCCATTCTAAAACCCTTGTCATTCTGCCCTCAGCTGCATTATCCGTGTGGTGGGCTCAGAGTTTGTCAGAAGTACTGGGTGAGGGCCCCCGGATGGTCCGGGATGTGTTCCGCCTGGCCAAGGAGAATGCGCCTGCCATCATCTTCATAGATGAGATTGACGCCATTGCCACCAAGAGATTCGATGCCCAGACGGGAGGTGAGTAGTGCCCGAATGGCCTGGATTTGGGGCAGGCTTGTCAAAGGATGAGTTCTGAACTGACCGTGTTTCTTACTCTTAGCTGACAGGGAGGTTCAGAGGATTCTGCTGGAGCTACTGAATCAAATGGATGGATTTGACCAAAACGTCAACGTGAAGGTTTAGTGTTCGGGATTGGAAGGGGTGGTATAGCATAAGGACTGGGGAAAGACGGAATGGCTCATGAGGGCCAGATGTCATGACAGGATAAGAGGGTGTAGGGATGGCGGATGCCTAAGCTCGTCCCTCCTGCTGTCAGGTAATCATGGCCACAAACAGAGCAGACACCTTGGATCCAGCTCTACTGCGGCCAGGACGCCTGGACCGCAAAATCGAATTCCCACTCCCTGACCGTCGCCAGAAAAGGTTGATTTTCTCCACCATCACCAGCAAGATGAACCTCTCTGAGGAGGTCGACCTGGAGGACTGTATCCTTTGGAAGTCAGAGAGGGAACCAGCAGGAAGTGAAGGGTGGATGGTCTTCATCTCTACCACTGTTTGGGGTACAGGGAAAGGTCCAGGGAAGAGCAGTGATGACCAAGACAGCATCCACTCCAAGAGTTGACCCCATCATGTGAGGAAAGGTTTCTTTAACTCAGCTGCTACAGATGTGGCTCGTCCAGATAAGATTTCAGGAGCCGACATCAACTCCATCTGTCAGGAGGTGAGTGATAGTCTCTTTGACCTGCGTCGGTGTGTTTGAAGATGTCTCCCCTTTTCTAGTCTTTTCCCTTGTTGCCTCCCTGGGTTCTTGGGCCCTATATTTCTCTTCCTTCACCGGGTTTAGGGGTTAGGGAGGGCGGTACTTGACGTGCAGTTTTTATCCCATCCTCTCCTAGAGTGGAATGTTGGCTGTCCGTGAGAACCGCTACATTGTTTTGGCCAAGGACTTCGAGAAAGCATACAAGACCGTGATCAAGAAAGATGAGCAGGAACATGAGTTTTACAAGTGACCCCTCCCCGCACTTCCCCAGGCACCTGTCCCAAAGGCTAGTTTTCTCTTTACCCAGGATTGCTTTAGTCAATAAATGGACATGATTGGATCTATTTAATTTCTTCTTAGGTGTGTAACTCCTTTAGGGAATGTGGACCTTGAGTAGGGTCCTCTGGGTCCCTCCTTGGCTCCTGATAAATAAGGAGACAAGGGTCTTGGCCTGGATTGCAGCCTGGGAGAAGAGCGAAGAATGTGAACCAAATGACTTCCAAGACTTTGGAGAATGGGATAGACCGTGAACCTCTGCCAGAGCCGTGGCCACAGACTGAAGCCCCTCTGACATTTCTACAAGAAGATCACTTGGGTTTTCAGTAATTTCTGCCTTCCTTATATGCACAAGGGCCAGGGACAGTGATAGCCCCTAGTCTGTTCTTGTACGAAGCAGTGTCAGAGAGAGCACAGGTGTATTTGGTTGCCAAGGAAACAGTTAAACCCCAGTGCTCATGACTGTCTGCCCATTAAGGGGCAAGTTCCCAAGATGCACTCTCCATGCCTGGGCACACTGAATCTGTTGGGCGTGTTACCCTGTGTATGAAGACTACACTTCTGGCTAAATGATCTTCCTGAGGCAAGTGAGACTATTTTTGAGTTACTTGTAACCTAGCAAAATGTCTTTCACCTTACTTGAGACTTTACACTCAGTTTGCCTTGCTGTTTCCAGCGTTGTTTCAGTTAAGCTTTGCCCACCGTCCCTTGATGTAGTGCATCCTTGGTTATCTGTCTGAAGAAGATGTCTGTTCTGCAATCCTCTGTCACCTCTCAGCTGTTAGCACAGTTTAATGTGGCTTTCAAGGCTCTGGTCTGACCCCTGCCCACCTGTTAGCTTGTCTGGCTGCTTGCCTTTGCAGGGTTCTGAAGACTAAGGCCAAATCCTGTTCCCCTTAATACTGTTTAGATCTGTCTCCCTCTCTAAAGCTACCCAGCCTGCTCCCACTCACCCAAGTCAGGAAGGAGTCCCTTTGCCATCCTCTGTAGGCCTGCCCATGTTCTGCTTAGAGAAAACCACCATGGTTTAGACCAGAAGTTCTCAACCTTCTGATGCTTCCATCCTTTAACACAATTTCTCTTGTTGAGGTACCCCAACCATAAAGTTAGTTTTATTGCTATTTCATAATGCTAATTTTGCTAGCTGTGAATCAGAATTAAATATCTGTATTTCCTACTGCTCTGAGGTGACCCTGTGAGAGGATCATTCATCTCCCAAAGGAGTTGTGACAGGTGGAGAACCACTGCTTTTGACTGTTACTTTCTCATCCCCTCCAGATGAGAATATAGAGCTGCCAGGTTGATTATAGTGGCAACCACTGTCCCTACACATGGTGAATATTTCAAAACAGTATGTATTTTAAGAACAGTGGTATCCTCCAATGAAGAATGAAAGAGAAGGGGCTGGACAGATGGCCAGGTGGTTAAGAGCACTTGCTGTTCTTCCAGAAGACCTAGGTTTGATTCCCAGCACGCACAGGATAGCTGACAACTATAACTCCAGTTCCAGGGCATCCGATGCCCTTAGCCTCCGTGGTCACCGGCCGTGCACGTAGTCTGCAGACCTACACATTGACAAAACACATTAAAATTAAACTTAAAAAGTGAGTATTAGGAAAAACCGTTGGAGAATATCAGGTCCTTGAAGGGAAGGAGGTGATCTTTCCATAGTTGGCAGGATAACAGAAAAGACACCCCCACCCCAGACCACATGAGGTAAACTACAGGACAGTGAGGTACACTGAGAACATAGTTGTGGAGATGGGTGGCTGGCCGAGCACTTGCTTAGCAGAGCTGAGAAAATGAACCTGAGCTGAAAGGCAATGAGAAACATGTGCCCTCTCCAGAGGAGTCAGAAAACAGGTACCAGGCTCTCAAGGTAAGAGCATGGGGGTATTGCCACAACCTGTACAGAACTTCCTGCCCATTTCCCATAGCTGTGTAGCTTGAAGCATCATTAAGTAAAATGGACACAACCCAAGTCCCAGCAATACTGAAGCAATACACCCAGGGCTCTTGTAGCAACCCTCTCCCTGTGTGCCTGGCTGCCCTCAACAGGCTTGCAAACACCACAGTTGATTTTGCTGTTGAGAGCTGCTTAATCAGTATGGTTCCCTGGTGCACTACAGGGACTGAGTCAGACTCTGTTGTCAAAGACAACCAACCAAGTAATCTATTTCTTTCTTTCTTTTTTTTTTTTTTTGGTTTTTCGAGACAGGGTTTCTCTGTACAGCCTGGCTGTCCTGGAACTCACTCTGTAGACCAGGCTGGCCTCGAACTCAGAAATCCACCTGCCTCTGCCTCCCAAGTGCTGGGATTACAGGCGTGCGCCACCACTGCCCAGCAAGTAATCTATTTCTTTTTTTTTTTTCTTTTTTTTTTTTTGGTTTTTTCGAGAAGGGTTTCTCTGTGTATCCTGGCTGTCCTGGAACTCACTCTGTAGCAGGCTGGCCTCGAACTCAGAAATCCGCCTGCCGCCGGGCGGTGGTGGCCACGCCTTTAATCCAGCACTTGGGAGGCAGAGGCAGGCGGATTTCTGAGTTCGAGCCAGCCTGGTCTACAGAGTGAGTTCCGGACAGCCCGGTACACAGAGAAACCCTGTCTCGAAAAACCAAAAAAAAAAAAAAAAAAAAAAAAAAAGAATCCGCCTTGCCTCTGCCTCCCAAGGGCTGGGATTAAAGGCGTGCGCCACCACCGCCGGCTAAGTAATCTATTTCTTAAGGTCTTACTTTATTATCCTAATGGCTGTACACTCTTCCTGGGTCAAGCAATGCTACTTCAGCCTCTGGGTCAGTTAACCAGTTTTCTGAGGTAATGGTACAGAAGGCTTTTTTATGACAGAGTTTAGCAATGGACCTGAAAAACAATTCATATAGAATGCTTTCTAGTGTTCGAACTCAGTCTTCCCTGGCACTTACCTTGACTCAGGGACAATCTCTGAGATGATGAACCTGCTTTTAGGTTTTCTTGTTTCAGCTCACTTGATGCTTACAGAGAAATTGTACCATTTCATATAAGTGAAAGGACCCAAACTACTAGCTGGAAGCAGAGCTGCAGAAGTCAAAAAGCAAGGTTAGCACAGTTAGAGACTTTCCCAGAGCTGTGGACTTGGATAGATTAGGACTTAGTTTCCATTTTGACAGGTGTGCTGTCTACCTGCTACATTTTATGGCCTGAATAGCATCATGGAGTCTGTTGAACTGGGGTCTGGGGGCCTGTGGCAGTTTTCCTGTATGGTTTTTCGAGACAGGGTTTCTCTGTGTAGCCGGGCTGTCCTGGAACTCACTCTGTAGACCAGGCTGGCCTCAAACTCAGAAATCCACCTGCCTCTGCCTCCCAAGTGCTGGGATTAAAGGCGTGCGCCACCACGCCCGGCCGCCTCCTGTATTCTTTAGTAGCATTTTTTTCTATTTCCCATCAGCACATGTCAGGTGAAGTGGCCGTGTGCGTGTCGCTAGGTAACTGAAGATGATTCTGTTAATTATAGAGTACCAACGTGATGATGTCACTAAGTTTACATAGACCAGGGGACATGCTACGACGACACACACCATGCCACAACCATCCCAAGACTACTCAAACACGGTCTTCCATGAGGGACGAGGAGAGAGATGAGACATGAGTTTTCACCTGGAACGTGATGCTCCCTGTCCTGTTTACATTCCTGTCCCACTCTCAGTCTCCCCTCCCACAGTTCCTCATCCCATTCCTTCTCCCCTTTTCCCCAAGAGGGTGCTCTACCCCATCACTACCAGAACTCCCCCTGGGGCCTCAAGTCTCTCAGGGTTAAGCACATCTTTTCCCAATAAGGCCTAACCAGGCAGACTTCTGCTATATTTGTGCCAGGGGCCTTGGACTGGCCCCTGTATGCTCCGGTTTGGTGGCTCAGTCTCTGAGAGCTCCCTGGGATCTGGATAAGTTAAGACTGCTGATCTTCCTATGGGGGTAGCTCTCTCCTTCAGCTTCTTAAATCCTTTCCCAACTTCAGTTCAATGGTTGGGTGTAAGTATCTGCTTCTGTCTCAGTCAGCTGCTGGTAGGGCCTCTCCGGGGACAGCCATGCCAGGCTCCCATCTGTAAGCACATCATAGCATCAGTAATAGTGTCAAGCTTGGTGCCTCCCAGGAGATGGATGCAAAGTTGGGCCAGTCACTGGACCACTTTTCCTCTAGTGTCTTCTCTATTTTTATCCCTGTAGTTCTTTTAGACAGGAACAGTGCTGGGTCAGAAATTTTGACTTTAGTAACCCTGTCCTTCCAGTAGGGGCCTTGTCTGTCTACTGGAGGTGGACTCTTCGAGTTCCTCTCCTCAATGCTGGGCATTTTGGCTAAGGTCACCCCCATTGAGTACTTAGAGTCTCTCCACTTCCTGGGTCTCTGGGACTTTCTAGAGGTTCCCCCCAACCCCTGATGCTGCTTATCTCCATTCACTTTCTTGGCCTTCTGTGTTTCTCTCCTGTCCCCCCGCCACACACACACACACTCCTCTCTCCCATACTGATCCTGTTCCCCTTTCCCCTCCTCCTCCCCTCTCCCACCCAGGTCCCTCCCTCCCTCTGCCTCCCCTGATTATTTCCTTCCCCCTTCTAAGTGGAACTGAAACACCCTCACTTGAGCCTTTCTACTTGTTACACTTCTTACTGTCTGTAGGTTGTGTCCTAGGTATTCTGTACTTTTTGGTCTAATAGCCACTAATCAGTGAGTACATACCGTGCATGTCCTTTTGGGTCTGAGTTACCTCACTCACGATGATATTTTCTAGATCCATCCATTTTGCCTGCAAAATTCATGATGTCCTCATTTTTAATAGCTGAATAGTATTATTCCATTGTGTAAATGAACCACATTTTCTGTATCCATTCTTTGGTTGAGGGACATCTGGGTTGTTTCCAGCTTCTGGTCATTACTAATAAGGCTGCTATGAACATGGCAGAGCATGTGTCCTTGTGGTATGGGGGGTATCTTTTGGGTATATGCTCAAGAGTGGTATAGCTGGATCTTCAGGTAGAACTGTTTCCAGTTTTCTGAAGAACCGCTAGTCTGATTTCCAGAGTGGTTGTACCAGCTTGCAATCCCACCAGCAAGGAGGAGTGCTTCTCTTTCTCCACATTCTCGCCAACATGGGTTTTCTCTTGAGTTTTTGATCTTAGCGATTCTGATTGGTGTAAAGAGAAATTTCAGGGTTGTTTTGATTTGCATTTCCTGATGATTAAGGATGTTGAACATTTCTTTAAGTGCTTCTCAGCCATTCAAGATTCCTCTGTTGAGAATTCTCTGTTTAGTTCTGTACCCCATTTTTAATTGGGTTATTTGGGGTTTTTTTGGAGTCTAACTTCTTGAGTTCTTTGTATATTCTGATTATTAGCCTTGTATATAGGGTTAATGAAGATCTTTTCCCAATCTGTGGGTTGTCTTTTTGTCCTATTGACTGTCCTTTGCCTTACAGAAACTTTTCAGTTTCATGAGGTCCCATTTGTCAGTTGTTGATCTTAGAGCCTGAGCCATTGGTGTTCTGTTCAGGAAATTTCCCCCTGTGCCAATGTGTTTGAGGTTCTTTCCACTTTCTCTTCTGTTAGATTCAGTGTATCTGGTTTTATGTGGAGGTCCTTGATCCACTTGGACTTGAGCTTTGTGCAGGGTGATAAACGTGGATCTATTTTCATTCTCCTACAGACAGACTCAGTTAGACCAGCACCAATTTATTGAAGATGCTTTCTTTTTTCCACTGTATGTTTTTGCCTTCTTTGTCAAAGATCAAGTGTCCATAGGTGTGTGGGTTTACTTCTGGGTCTTTGATTCTATTCCATTGATCAACCTGTCTGTTTCTGTACCAATACATGTATCAATACATGTGTGTCATTAGCAAAGAATCTTTCATCACATGTCCTTTCATATCCTCTCTTCTGTGTCTGCTTCAGTGAAAAGTTCCTTCACGAGTCTGCCTTAGCCTTTCACCTGTGTTGACTTCAGCTAAAAGTTCCCTCACGGGTTTGCCCCAGCAAAACACCATCCAACTGGCTTTCCAAAGAACCTTAAGTTTCCACTTCAAATAGGAAATGGGAGTTGTGGACATGTTTAGAAATAGTTCTTTGGGATGATTCCAATCTTTGTTGTCAGCAGTCCAGTCCACTAGCAAAACACTAAACATGAATCAGCAGTGGCAGCTCAATCCAAACACAAAACAAAAGAAAAAAGAAAAAAAAAAAAAAACAACCCTTGAGGCTCTGCTGTCCTTGGAAGCAGCAAGAAGCAGCCGGAATACCACCAGAAGTTCTTTGGTGCATTTCTCTCTAAGAAGTCAAGACAAGAGAAGATCAGTGAAGAAAGCAAGGTGAATCAATGCAATGTCTGTAATTGATACCTGTGGCCAAAGGAAAAATAGCAGTTTTCTCCAATGCAGTCTCACTGGGTATATCAGTCACACCTCAGGGCAGGCCCCATGCCAGGATTGACTGGCCCAGACAAAATCAGCTCAGTGGTATTTTTGTGGACATTTTGTTTTACTTTGCCTTGCTTTGGCATTTTTTTGGTCTTATTGGTCTTTTGCTTGTACACATCCGCATGCACACTACAATCCACACATGAAAAAAAGTTGCATGTGGCAGGAGGGCATGAACAGCATTCACTCGGTAAATGGTACCGTCATGAGTCATCCAGAATTTCATGGGATATAAAGACTGTTCAGCGGTGATGAGAACAGAAGAGACTCAGGTTCATTAATTACTATAGGCATACTTAATGTTCATTAGATTGAAGTCTCTCTCACTTAGAGTTTTATATTGCTTGAAGAGACGCCATGGCCCAGTAACTCTTATATAGGAAAACATTTAATTGGGGCTGTTTTACAGTTAGGTTTAGTCCATTATCATCATGGCAGGAAGCATGGCAGCACGCAAACAGTCTTGGTGCTGGAGAGGTAGTTGAGAGTTCTACATCGGGATCCAAGGCATCAGGAGGACAGAGAGAAACTGAGCCTTGCTTCTGAAACCTCCAAGCCCACCCCCTGTGACACACTTGCTTTACAAGGCCACACCTACTCCAATTAGGTCACATCCCCAATAATGCTACTCCTGAGTCTATGGGGATGGTTTTCATTCAAACCATGACAAAGTGTGACATTACTTAAAACACAAAATCCAGCCAGGTGGTGACACACACCTTAATCCTAGCACTTGGGAGGAAGAGGTAGGCATATCTCTGTGTTCAAAGCCAGCTTGGTCTACAGAGAGACTTCCGGGAATGCCAAGGAAAAACAGAAATCTTGTCTCAAAAAACTGAACCCAACCAAACAAAACCAAAACCAAGCAACCACAACCACAAAACAAACAAACAAACAAACAAACAAACAAACAAAAACATGTTCTAACAAGAACATGAGAGAAGTATGGAAATCTGTCGCGTTTGCCTCGACCAGCAAGTAAGACACGACACAGTCGGATCCTTCTCAATCAGCTTTATTTCAGGAACGAATCTTGACTACGGGGACCCCAAGCAGCAGAAACGAGCTGCTTATATATCCACTCTAGGCAGGCTAGGTGTTCTCTCAGGATAGGTTAGGCTGCCAATACCTCATTAGCATAAGCCTACTCGGGAAGGGCTCAAGGCCGATGCATGCGCAACGGGCTTGTTTATCAGGAAGCTGAGCTGACCTTGGAAAACCGAGCCATCTTAGAATGGCGCCTAGAAGTAAAAGGTACACCATCCTGGCCAATCACGGGTCGTGGCATGGTCTAGCCCATAGGTCCAGAGCGGTCAGATGTAACCTCACATCACTGTCAGCACAGCCCCACGCCATACAAGGAGTTGTAAATGGCAAGGACAAGCCTAGGCTCACGTCCGCCTTAGGGGCGTGGCTAAACGGCTCTCCACAGTTCCCCCTGTTTTATTTAAAATAGCGGCAACCAGCTCTTTTAAAGGAGTATATGTAGGGAGGCAGAATAATTTTTAGACTAGAGAGTCAAGCCCGTTTGGACGCACACGCAGCAAAAGCCAACTAAGGCCCAGGAGAAGCTGGTAGACTCTTTAGGCGTGGCCCCTGTGTTAGGCGACACTCTGGCTGGGCCCTATAGGCGATGTAAACACCTGTATTGTAGCTAGAGCAAAGCGCTAAGCTGCGTCGTCACGGCAGGAAAGGAAGGTTAGGGGGAACTGGCTAGCCTCTACGCGTGGGACGGCATGCGCCAGCAGGGCAAGACGTCTCTTACGCTCTTAGGCTATATGGCATAGACAGTATGTACGAACCATGAAAGTCAGTAGATGACCCATGGACCCCGTAGACCTGTGACATAGGGTTTCCTCATTTAAACAGATTTGAACGTAATATATCAGGTAGCAGGCCAGAGGCGTTGGAAGACACTCTTGGAAAATTAAGGTGATGTCGTTCAAAATAGTTAGAATTAGGAAATAATGTCTGGATGGTCATCATCGGGTCTAGAAAGTATTTTATTATATTTTTTTAAGGGAAGCCAGCCAAACAGCTGGGGAAGCACCTTCCTCTATGGCAGTCAGCGCCTGGTAAATTATAGCCTTATGTCTTGTATGGTCACGGCGCAAGCGATATAGGAACCAAAGGCAGAAACCACATCCCAGGAGAACAGTAGCTTCTCAGACAAATATTTTTGCCCATTTTTTAAAGAAGTTGAGGGCATCTGTGACCCAAGTGATGAGCCCCTCTAGAGTGACGGGATCTAGCTTTCCACAGAGTTGAATAGAATGTTTGATTAAATTGTGTCTATATTTTATAGACTAGGTTTATAGGAGAATGTCTGCATCTAGCATGCTTTAGTCACATAAGGATGTATTAGAGCACACAGTCTCATTAGCATAACAAATTTTTTAGTGTGGTGTAAAGTTAGATTTTTGCTGTTTTACCATTTTACAAGGTGGAATGTTAGGTGGTGGTCTCCCAAGTTTTTTGGCTAAGTCCTCTGGTAACAGTTTGAAAATTTGGATAATAAAAGTCAAGAGTCTAATGGATATCTGTTGTAACATTAGTATTTCTATCATCTTGTATAGTTACTTTTTTATATAAAGGCATAGCATGATTAATTTGAAAACAAATAGGAAGTTTATCTAGCTTTCTTGAATAGTTGAAATAAGTATGGTAAGTTAATAAGTGACTGTCAGAAAAGTGTCTCATGAATTTAGTTTGATTATTACAAACAGGAATATCAACAGATTTTTATTATGTCACAGGTTGTATGACAGGAGGATAAAGAGCATAAGCCCAATATATTTTAGCTCGACATCTCCGATGTAGCAACCCAAGTATGTTGATTAGCATTGTAAAGATTTGTAACAGCCTGTTGACATCCATCTCCATTCTCGATTTAGGGATAATTGTGTCATCTTTTTTTTTCATCTGCCCCATTTTTGGTTTTGGCATGTCGGATACACTGTTTAGGAATTTACCTAGGAGACATTTTGTCTGTAGAAAAAACACAAACATAACCACGACCCCAGACCAATACTGGATCAGGGCCACGCATAGTGACATCTACAGGATCTTTCCAATACACTAAGGGTTTGTTAACACTTCCTACACTCCGCTGACAGTCTGCAGCAGACAGACAGCTATATCCAATGTAGAAAATTCAAAACAAATAGAGAATGTGAAAATATAGAGGAAGGGGAGGGGTATTTTGTATTTCCCATATCTCACCTTTTATTTTATGAATTTGAGTTTTTAATAGATGAGAACATATATGAGATAATTTCTCTCATTAAAGCAATGCAATAACATAGTGGAAAAAAGTATTTATTACTACATGAACATAAGATAACTTCCAAATGAGGGAATGTGTGTAACATCCATATGCCAAAATCATTAGGTACCTAGTCTTCTTGGATTTATGCCATAACGAGGAACAGGAGCTAAGGGAGCACAGGCTGAATAGTCTTTAATTATCGCTCTAGCCTGTTCTCTAGTTATGTGGAACATCTTTCTTAGAGTCTTTGTAGACACATGGTGAAAGCATGAAGCTCCTGTGCCTTATGAACATTATATATTTGAATTTTAGTTAATCATCAGCTAACTGATTTCCCAAAGACATTGGGGTATAACTTTTTTTTTTTTTTTTTTTTTGGTGTTTTCGGACAGGGTTTTCTGTGTAGTCCGGGTGTCCTAACTCCCGGTAGACCAGTGGCTCGAATAGAAACGCTGCTTGCCTCAATGTGGACTAAAGGCGTCGCCACCCGCGGTTTTTTTTTTTTTTTTTTAAGTAGAGCTCTTTACTTCTCTTAATACTGTTTCTTTAGGTAGTTTGTATAAGAAGCTTTTATGCGTAATAATAAATCTTTAATAACTTGTTTAAGTGGCCTCAGACTTGTAGGCATAAATCAAAGCCAGTAGTTTTTTCTGACACAAAATAAAGCTGTCTACTCAATCTTTAGCTGTTTTTAGAATGAGGTTCTAAGTACCAAAACTGTAGTTTCTGGTCTCAGGGATTACAAAAGGCAAATTAGTTACGGTGGTACAGCAATCTAGATAGACAAACTTTTATTATATAGTGAACCCAATGTAAAAGGTAAAATTATATGGTCAATTGTTTTGTAAGATTTGTAATTTTTTTTATATATAGATTTGTCATGGCATTTTTTTTGGGGTCTAGGCAATTTAGTATAAGCTTTTAAATGTTTTATAAAATTAAGAGAAAATATATGTTTTTAAATTGAGTCATATTTGTTAAAATTGAAAATTAGTAAAATTTAAAAGGAAATAATTTTAAGTAATTATAAACTATGATTTATATGTTGGTTATGAGTATCTCAATTAAAAGCTTAATTTTTTGTATTTTAAATAGTGGCTATAGCATATAGCTTAATTATTTGTATTGAAGCATGGGAACTCAAGAGAGTAACCATGTAATTTAATTATATATATTGTCTTTTATTAAATGAGCTGTCTATTAACATAGTAAAATATTTTTTATGGGATATATATATATATATTATATATATGAAATATAAGAGCATGTATCGAAAAAAGGTGTAATAAATTGATTATGTATTAGGCCAAATACCAGTATTTGTAATAATTAATTATATTATTATGTGGAATAAGAAATATTTTTTTAAGTTTTTTTTTTAAGATATCTTTGTGATTTTAACTTATAATATTATATTAATATAGTAATAGCTTTAAAACAAGATGGTAAAACTTTTTATGGAAGTAAAGAAATATAAATTTATATTAATAATTTTTTTTATTAAAGACTGTTATAAAACAGCCAACAACTAATTAATATAATATATTTATTAATAATAGTTTTTTTTTTTTTTTGTAAAATTATTTTTTTTTATAGCTAATTGTAGAAAGAAATTAGGGTTTATATCTTTTTTGAGAACATTAAATAGAGACTAAATTTTTTGGTGGAGAGCTTAAAATAAGATTTTAGCCAATTAGCATTTTTTAGAAACTTTTGAAAATAATTTAAAATAAGTAAATTATCTTTTTTTATTTGAATTTTTTGTGTCACAATTTATTTAGGAATATAGCTGATGTATTAGGTATTGAAAAGATATTATCTTTAGATGTTTATTGGATCAACAAAAACTAATATGTTAAATTTGTTGTATGAGAGTAAAGGCTTGTATTAAAAGTTTCTTAGAGGGATCAACTAATAAGTTAATTGTGTAATGAAAGAAGGTGTTTATATTTGATTTTAGATTAAATTTTTATTGAGATTTTTTTTAAATATCTGGTTTTGAATGACTTTAACTTGAATTACCAGCTATAAGTTAGTTTTGTTATTAAAATTGTAGATTTGTAAACATATTTAATGATATAGAATAAATTTGTATTTTTTAATATTATTAAGAATAAATACGCGGTTGTGGCGCAGCTTATCACATGAGCAGAAGCGATTGAGTTCGAGGCCAGCTGGTCTACAGAGGGTTCCGGACGCCAGACTCCGATGTTGAGTTAATATGTAATTTTTATCTTTTTAGCTGTAATTTAAGAGAAAAGTATTTATTTATTTTTTTTTTTTTTTTTTTGGTTTTTCGAGCAGGTTTGTTAGTCTGGCTGTTGGAACCCACCCTTATTCTGTATGCGGATTAAAGGCTCCCCCAGCCCTAGAGTTAAATTGGGCCTTATTGTAGAAAATTGCTTTGAAATGTTGGCCTCCTTTTTAGAGCCGCTTATGAAAACAGTTGATATTTTTTAAGGTTGTATTTGTCAGTGCTCTTCTCCAGCCACAGAGTAGGGTAAATTATTAGTTTTTTTTTTTTGTGTAAATTGAGACTGCTTTTTAAGTAAGTTTTAAAGTAAATTGAATAGGCAGTTTTTAAAACATGAGACATAGAACACGACCATTTATGTCAGACAAAACAAACATATGATACATATATGGACAAATTGGTATACCAATGACAGACAATAAACATAGAAAATAAAATTGAGAATCTCTCCTTGAGATAGCCAGAGAGATTAGGGCGTTCTCTAATTATCTCTTGTTTATTTGGAGGGCTCTGTAATAAGCTTTTTTTTTTTTTTTTTTTTTGTTAACACGCCAGAGAGTGGGCAACTTTAGAGAGCGGGCTCAACTTCTTTTTTTATATCTTTTTTTTTTTTTTTTAAGGTTTAACTTTGTATTTTTGTTAAAAATAATTTTTTTTTTGTCTATTGTACTCTATTGTCTCGGCACCCTCCCTTTGTAAGGGAGTCTAGGCCGGTGGTGTGGAGGGAGGGACTCTCTCTGTCTTTAAGGGAAGCGGAGCTAAAAAGCGGGTGAGATAGAGAATTTTTTATTTTTTATTTATTTATTTATTTATTTATTTATTTATTTATTTTGGTTTTTCGAGACAGGGTTTCTCTGTGTAGCCCGGGTGTCCTGGAACTCACTCTGTAGACCAGGCTGGCCTCGAACTCAGAGATCCGCCTGCCTCTGCCTCCCAAGTGCTGGGATTAAAGGTGTGCGCCACCACCCCCAGGCTGAGAATTTTTTATTTTATGTCTCTTTTTTTTTTATTTTTATTTTTTGTTTGGCACCACGCCGAAATTTGTGCCCTGGACGATGACAATTTGGACACAAAGACTATATATTAGAAAAGACAAAATAGCGACACACAAGCCGACTCACAACGGGTCTACCATTAACATAATATTATTTTAACCAAAAATATATTATGATTTTTTTGGAAACTTAAACACCTAGGCCTTTTATTTATTTATTTATTTTGTTATATAATTTTTAGAGTCTTATTTTGTTTTAGCCTAGAGCCTTAGCTCTAGCCGGTATCGCCGTCTCTTTCTGAGAACTTTTTTTTTTTTTTTTTTTTTTTTTTATTACACCCTAGAGCCTTATCTTGTTCTAGCCTAGAGCCTTAGCTCTAGCAGGTATCACCGTCCTGAGCTGTTGAGTTTTGAATCTATGAGGATGTTGTCCTCGGGTCTCCGTACGGGCCACCAGATGTCGCTCCGCCTCAACCAGCAAGTAAGACACGACACGGTCGGATCCTTCTCAATCAACTTTATTTCAGGAACGAATCTTGACTACGGGGACCCCAAGCAGCAGAAACAAGCTGCTTTATATCCACCCTAGGCAGGCTAGGTGGCTGTTCTCTCAAAATAAGTTAGGCTGCCAATACCTCATTAACATAAGCCTACTCAAAAAGGGCTCAAGGCCAACACATGCACAACGAGCTTATTTACTCAAAAAGCTAAGCTGACCTTAAAAAACCGGCGCCATCTTAGAATGGCGCCTAAAAATAAAAGATACACCATCCTGGCCAATCACGGGTCGTGACATGGTCTAAGCCCATAGGTCCAAAACGGTCAAATATAACCTCACATCACTGTCAACACAGCCCCACGCCATACAAAAAGTTATAAATGACAAAGACAAGCCAAGGCTCATGTCCGCCTTAGGGGCGTGGCTAACGGCTCTCCACGAAATCAGTGCTCAGTGTGGAGAGGGGCGGCTCACTCACAGTATAGATCTAGAAGAGGGTGGGTATGAAGTGAGGATCCATCAGGAAGGGGGAAGGGAATGGAGGGGTTTCTCCACACATGGCTACTGTCACCTTTAGATGCAGGAGGGAAGAATTGTTGAAAGGAAACACAGATACATCTTTGTGTGAGGATGAGGCTATGCACACACTGAGCGGGAGACAAAGGCAGAAAGAGCTGAGAGCTCAGACTGGGGATGGGGCCTGCAGAACCCCAGCAGGAATTCAAGTTATTGTAGCTAAAGAAACACTTACAGTGGACATTAATCTCTCTAGTTATGTATTCAGCTCCATACGGCACCTGTGGAGAAAATGGAGGGCAATCATCTGATTTTATTTCCATGAGGGATAAGGGAGAGCACTAAGAAAAAAACTGTGAACACAGGAAAGATGGAGCAGACCAACCAAAATTACACTGTGGAGAGAAAGGAGGACTGGAATACATTGGCATGACAGAAAACTAAGTGTGTTTATAAATGATTCAAAAGTCAGTGAAACAGAACAAAACAAAATAATAAGGTTTTCAGAAGCAGTTACTTGGGTCTGGCTGGGACTCCTTGCCTACAGTCTGTAGTAATCAGACCATGAAACATCTTAAAATAGATGTGGTCTTTTAATTTTTAAAAGTGTGGTATAAAATATATAAGGTATTGCCCTCCCACAAAAAAAAAAAAGCATAAAAAAGGAAGCTTTAAACAGGAGCATTTCCAGGTAATAGACATTTCTGCCATGAGTGTGTACATAAGAACACCTTCCCTTCAAGGCCCCCTGATTCCATTAAAGTTTCATTGTTTTGATTTTTATTCTGTTTGTATTCAAGGATGATACGCTGTATAAATCAGCTATGCTCTGTTGTTTTTTTGGATTTCTTCCATCAGTTATTGACACTGAAAAAATTTGAATGTGATGCTGGATTTAAAGATTTACTATTTATTTTATATATGTATTATATATATGTGTGTCACTGTGTCACAACCATCTGTAATGGGATATGATGCCCTCTTCTGATGTGTCTGAACACAGTGACAGTGTACTCACATATATATAATATAAATAAATAAATAAATAAATCTTTAAAAAAAAAACCCAGTTGGTTGGGTCTGACTTATCTTCAAGTCTTATGTGACACTATACTTTAGCGTTTACATAATTTACAGTACATTTAATGAGATTGGTTTTATTACTGGGTTGTCTAGTCTTTTTACAGTTTCTCATCACGTTTGGAAAAAGTTCTTTATAAATATGAGAAACAACAACAGTGGTTTTGAAAGTTCAATAGTGTCATGTTACAATAAATGTCTTTATCTTATAAAAATGAGGCATATGCTTTTGTGTTTTTTGTTTTTTTTTTTTTAGGATTCTTATATGTGCTAGTCATTCATCCTCCAACATGAGGTAAATGACTGTCTTTTGGATACAGTTCTGGTGATACATACAGATGTAGCTGTCACTCAAATTTTCCTATCTAGATAACAGGGACACTGGCCCCCTGGAAGGGTCCAGAATATCTGGCTCTCTGAAATCGCTAATGGAAACTACCCAAGTTTAAAAACCCACCAATTCTTTAGTTCAGTGTTTTCAAATTTACCATAGACCCTACCAATGCACAGAGAGGTGGAATCCCACTCAGTGGGTCTCAGGCAAAGCGTCCATTCCGATCTGATCTTACTTTCTACTCTGAACTTTAAAATTTCAGATCAGCTGTCCACTCCACAGGAGAGGAAATGGTTCATGCACAGAATCCGGAACTACATTTCAATCCCAGGAGGAAGTCTCCTGTATAAGCCCGGGGAGCTCCCCGCCCCCACCGTGGGAACTCCCACAAGCCATTGGGCCCAGTTCCCGGATGGGCAGGGCCGTTGCATGCTGGGATCTCTCTGAAACGCCGGGCTTCTTGAAGGCTCGGCTAGTTCCAGAAGCAGCGAAGGGTCTTTGGCACCGTGGTGCCGCCAATACGGAAGGTCTGATCTCTCCGGTCGGAAGAAGAAATGGCTGGTTAACATCGGTCTCCATAGAGTAAGGCGGGAGCCAGCGGGCTGGGTATCGGTGTGGGCGCTGGTGTAGGGTGGATGGAGATGTTGAGACGCGTGTGAGCGTGTGTGTTCGCGTGTGCGCGTGTCTCTGTGTATACACACCTTGAGCTCTCTGCATGATCTGTGTCACCGTGCTTGTCATTTTCTCTTACGGCCATAGGGACTGAAGGAGAGGACCAAGGGTCACTAAGGAGAAGTCAGGTGCGCCATCCGAAGGGACGCTTTCCCTGAGGTTCAGACTTGACCTTGGGTCGAGCATTTGAGGCTGGAAGCGCCTCCGAGGGTCGCCTGGGGCGAGGGCCAGCTACTTGTTGAATTCCCTAGATTTCTCGGAGCTCCAGCCTTGTGAGTGTTGAGGGAAGTGAAGGGAAGTGCTCACCGAGGATGCTCTCGGATATAGTCTGGGACCTCATGCTTATTCCCCTAGTCGGTCTCAAAAGGAGAGCGGGAGAAGAATGTGACCCTTAGTGCTACACATCTAAGACTCAAGAGCGAGTTTGGTGTTTCAGTTTTGGACGTGAGGTTTTAGTTTTAGAATATGGAATTATCAGTAAATGAAGGAGGAACCGGAAAATTGATACCTCCACCACTGGGGCTCATACGTTGTCTTTTCCTTTCCCACTTAATATTCACCTTACTATTCCAATGATCCTTGCCATTTTCTCTCTGCAATCACACCCTTTTCCTAAGACGTTCTAGATAGGAAGCTCCAGAGGTTAGTGGTTATAGGGCTTTCAAACTCCGATTTCCTAAATCGTTCCTATGTCATGGCGTCACACGTCAGGATGGCCTTTGCTCTTTACAGGCCTGTCTTTCAAAAGCAAGAATGGAGGTGGTAGATGACCTGTTCACTAGTGAGGATTTAGGGAGTGAGACAGTGATAGCACTAAATTTGGCATCTTGAGAGCTAGTAATTTTCCGAGTATGTATGTGTGGAGTAATAATGGCCAGATCCAGGTGAGCAATGTGTGGTTGAACGTGGGGTGTGGATCTGTGGTAACCGGGTTGGAGTCTTGGTTCTGTCCCCCTCTGGCTCTCTAGTCCTGTCTGAACTTACGATGCCTGTGGTGAAGCCTGTAGTGCAGTGCCGCCAGATACTAAGGGCCGGGTGAGCTTTAGTTGTTGCTCTGTGAGGCCATTTTGGGTTCATTCTCCTCAGTGTTCTGCAGGACAAGAGAGTGTGAGGAATAATGCGATTATTGGTTGGATATTTAAGAAAGTGACTCAGAAAGAGAAGCTAGGCCTTGTGGTGTGCATTTTCAATCTCAGCACTTGAGAGGTGGAGACAGGAGGATCACTGTGAGTTCAGGGTCAGCTTGGTCCACATAGCAAGGTCCAGGCTAGCTGGGCCACACACTGGACACTGTTTCAAAAGCGAGGAAAAGAGAACGAATGTGCTATGTGGAACGATTTGTTGTTTACCTTTCAGATGAAAAATCTTCATATTGTGTATAGCATAATATTTTGAAGTGTTACATACTTTGGGATGACTAAATCTGTCACACTTTTGTAGAAATATGCTTAATGTCTATTCAAAACCATTAATCATAGTCACCATTTTACATGATATAGTGTGCCCTTCCCCCAGCCTTGTGCAGGCCTGAAAGACCTTGTTTACCACAATAGACCAAAAATAATAGGACCTAGGTGGAGCTACCCACCTTGGCTGCACGTACAGCCTGCTACAGGAACTTAGAAGAATAACTGCCCGCTGAGCTTGCCTTGAGATATCTCCAGCAGTGACAAAGGATGGTTTCCCTACCCATCTCCAGCTGAAACAACAAGGAGTTCAGTATGGGGCCTTCCCCTTTAAATTGAGAGCTGAACATTAAACTTCAAGCCTTGATCAGAATACTTTGTCTTGGCTTCTTTTCCTCTCGCCATTCGTCCCTTTTTCATTTCCAGCCCCCCTTTCAGGTGAACCCAGTTGATCCGTGGCCGCAGGCGGCTACAATATAGCGCCTGAACTTTTGTTGTGTGGGTGAAATTTTGTAATGTTTAATCAGCATCTTCCGAACTTCACTTGGTTCTATGAGGTAACAGTCTCTGATTCTACACAAGTAAGATTGTAGGTGTTCGGGTTTTGTCTTAAGATTATTTCAATTTTCAATTCTGTGTGTGGCGTACATGAGCACAGCTCAGAGACCAGAGGTATAGGATCTACATGATGCAAAATAACTCAGAAATATAACAAGGATGATCTTTTTTTCTTTTTAATGTTATGTGGATGAGTACACTGTGGCATGTCTTAGACACACAGCAGGGGCATCGGATCCCATTACAGATGGTGTGAGCCACCATGTGGTTGCTGGGAAGTGAACTCAGGACCTCTGGAAGAGCAGTCGGTGCTCTTAACCACTGAGCCGTCTCTCAGGCGGAAAACTTTTAAAAAAACTTTTCATTCACAGAAAGAAAAAAATTTCTAAAGTGTCAGTTGTAGAGAAAAAACAGATTGTGGAGGGAATGTAAATTAATACAGTCATAGTAGAAAACAATATGGCGGATTCTCAATTGCAACTAGAACTGGTATGTGATGCAGCAATCCACTACGGAGTAGAGTCACACGTCGGAAAAGAAATAAGTGCCTTCAAGAGGCATTTGCACTGCTGCCTTCAACTCAGCATCATTTATGTAGCTGTGATATGCAACCCCACCAAGAGGTGAATGATGGTATGAGGTTCACGGACAAGTGGGAGGGGAGAGAGTGCGTGGGGATGCTGGAGAAATAAATGTAGTTGTTGAAATGACAGTGACAAAGTCAGTCTGGGAACATGAAGTCACAATCCAATGAAAGGCTTTCTTTTTGTCCCCAGGGGAGGAAGCCTGAAGGAGAATGGCCGGCTCCAATTCTCAACACACGGTCTGTGTAAGTTGTGTGTCTCTCCTTGACATAGGGGGACTTTCAGGTCAGGTGACTCTTCTTGACTTTCCCTCTTGAAGCTTTCCAGTCACCCAGAATCCCCTCATCCCAGTCTGCCCCTTTACAGTGAGGGTTGGCAGGTCTGAGCACTTCCTGTCTGTGCCTCTTCCCAGCTGGTTCTGGGGTTGTCTTTGAATGCATTCCTGCACATGTGCTCTCTGCTTGGTCTGTGGTGAGGGAGGACTGTCTCTGCAGCTGAGGTGTCAGTTCCATAGGGAAACAGGGGCTTTGGGGCTTCAGAGCTTTGAGGTGATGGTCTCATTGACTGCACTGGGAAACCTGACTGACATCTGTGGTGCTGTCAGGTGATGACCCAGGGTGTGAGAGTGAGTGTCATCTGTGCATGTGTGTGAAGAGCTGACCTGCTTGAGGAAGCTTTAGGGGAGAGTTCAGTAATCAGAGGG
Source organism: Mastomys natalensis (assembly GCA_021653895.1). NCBI lineage: Eukaryota > Metazoa > Chordata > Mammalia > Rodentia > Muridae > Mastomys > Mastomys natalensis. Next base: position 175,904 of record JAJTUV010001681.1, read on the forward strand.
AAAGGTCATCCAGGCTGTGATAGGGAGGTGACTGCAGTCTCCAGAGTCAGGGAAGACCTGAGACACATGAATACTGGAAGTTTTTTATTTTTTGTTTATGGAACAAAGATTAAGCATATATGGATGTAAATCATTTCATGACAATAAATCGTATGATTCATGTGATAACTCAAGGACTCACAGGATTCCTAGTGTATTTTACCCTGACCCCAGTGACATGTCTCCTTGGTGGGGGATAACCTGAAGGATGTGGATGGAGTGGAGAGGCACAGTTATTGGAGATGTAGGTGGGCACAGCCGTCGTTTATGGAGAGCTTGTGCAGTCAGGTGCCTTGAGCATTTCCTTATGACTCCCTTCCCACGCTTGAGTCCTTTCCCTTCTGGTTTTCCATCTTGAAAGCTTCCCCAATTTCACTCTCCTTGTGTTTGCTCTTTCAGGGGTCAGTGACATTTAGGGATGTGGCTGTTGACTTCTCTCAGGAGGAGTGGGCCTGCCTGGATGCTACTCAGAAGATATTATACAGGGACATGATGTTGGAGACCTACAGCAACCTTGTCACAGTGGGTAAGGGCTGTGTCCCATGAATGGGGGATGTGTCCCGTACACTGTGTGCTTTCCTCACTCAGAATTAAAGGACAGTACCATTTTCCAGTGGTAGCTGAAGCTGGGATGGTGGCTGATTCCTGTCATTGCTTCACTGAGAATGCTGAGGCAGGAAGATTGCTCTGAGTGCAGCATCACCCTCAGATACATCCTGAGTTCCAGGCCAGTCTAGTCTACAGGGTGAGGCCTTGTTTCAAAGAAAACAAAACAAACACATACATAAAATAAATAAAGAGATAAATCCATAAATAGAATCTTGGGCTAGAGAGATAGCTTGGTGGTTAAGAGAACCAGCTATTCATGTAGAGGATCCAGGTTCAATTCCCAGCACCACAGAGGGCTCACAACCAGGTGTAACTCATTCCAGGGGATCTGATGCCCTCTTCTGGCCTTCGTGGTCATACACACATGTGGTGCTCAGACAGACATACATGCAGACACTCATATACACATAAAATAAAATAAAATTTCGTTAGTCAAATTCAAAAGAGATAGCGAGTTCCTCCTTCTTACCAAAGGAAGAGTGTGAGGTTTCTTGGGCTGAAAATTGAAGCTTCATGAAGCACCTGCTTTTGTCTACCATTTGTTGATCCTCTCAGTGAGCTCAAGGTTCAGAGAGAGACCCTGTCTCAAATACTAAAGTGGAGAGCAATCACGAAGACATGTAACAGTGGTCTCTGCCCTACAGACATGCATAGGTGCATACCTAACACACAGACACACACAGACACACACACACACACACACATCTGTACATGAACAACTAAATAAAAGCCGTGATGATTTACTGACTAATGAATCAATAGAGTTGACTTAAAACAGAAGTGGACACATTCTGTTTCCTTCAGTGAACACGTCCTTTACCTGCTTTGTTGAGGAAGTTCTAGGGTGTGAGGTTTCTGTCTCTCTCCCTGAGCATATCTGTAAGAATGGGGTGTGAATATGAAGGAAGACAGCATAGATAACGCTGATAACAGTGTTCATGGCTGGAGATGTCACTCGGTGGTCGAACACTTCCCCAGCATGCTCCAGGCCTGCTTCCATCCCAGCATTACTAAATAAATACATGAAAAGTTAAAAAAAAAAAAACAACAATAATTTTGTTTTAGTATAGATCAGACACTATTCAAATATTTGAAATAGTATTTAATGTTAATATTGGTCCTACCCAATAGACATATCATAAACTCCTCATGAATACTACTGTTAGCATTCTGTTAAACTCCACCTCCAGAGTTACCTGGCAACAGCTAGGTATGCTCCACAAAGCTACCTGGGAACGGCCAGGTAGCCCTGCCCACTATTATATAGGAGGGGCTATCTGGCCCCTCCTCTCTCTCTTGCCCTCCTCTCTCTCTTGCTCTCTTGCTCTCTTGCTCTCTTGCTCTTGACTCGCTCGCCTGCAGGTTCCTGTCTTCCCTTCCGTTTCCCTCTCCCCTCCCCCCTCCACGTGGTCATGGCCGGTCATCCCTCTCTGCTCTCCCCTCTGCCCTAAATAAACTTCTCCTCCTGGAACCCTGCCGCCGCCGTTTTTTTCTTTTTTTTAAACAACAATGGTGCTGAAACCCGGGAGGTGGAGTTTAACAGAATGCTAACAACTATTACTACTTAATTATTGTTAATTATTATTATTATTAATTGCTTTAGTTGAAGCCAGGTCTCATATACTGTAGGCTTGCTTTGGACTTGCTAAGAAACTAAACCCAGCCTTGAACTTCTCCTCTGCCTGCTTACACTGTTCAAGTGGGACTCAGTGTGCTCCACCATGCCCAGTTTTAGATGGAAAATTGAGCACAGAATCCTATAGCACTTGCCTAAATGAATGTCATTCCTAGTGAGCTGCAGAGATGGAGTTTACTCTAGACAGTGTAGCCTACGGGTTCATGTTCTCAGGATTCAGTTATGCTTTCCTCTTAATTGACAAGCCCCATCTGTGCCATGCTGTGTAGACCTTTATAATAAATAAGTCTGTATTTTAAAAAATCTGCACAGCCAGGGCATGGTGGCACCCAACTTCAGTCCCAGCATTTTTGAGGCCAAGGCAGGCAGATCAAGTAAGTTCAAGGCCAGTCTGGTCTACCTATCACATTCCATTGTATCTTGGGATAATTATAGCACACTGAGTCTCAGGAGAAAAAATGTCTACACAATGAGCCATCTCTTTCTTTCTTTTAAGTGGGAAGTCGCATTTCCAAGCCAGATCTGATCACCTTACTAGAGCAGGAGAAAGAGCCCTGGATGGCTGTGAAGGAAGAACCAGACAGGCTGAGCCCAGGTGAGTAAGAGTGAGGTGAGCCTGCAGCCCTGCCAGGCACTGCCTGTGGTCAGTGAGGCCCCAAGTGATATCATCTCAGGATACAGAGGGACTGGAAGAGTGCTGTAGTAGTTAAGAGTACTTCCTGCTCTTACAGAGCACCCAGGCTTGGTTCCCAGTACCCACTCAGTGTCCGACACCCACATGCAGGTTTGCAACCTCCTGTACTCCAGTTCCAAAGGATCTGATGCTCTCTTTTGGCTTCTTTAGACACCAGGCCTGGAAATGGTATGTTTACATCCATACACTCACAGAAAGATATAAAATGAAGATAACTGGGTCATTAAAAACAAATGAAAAACTGACGAAATCACAGCAACAATAAAACCTTCCCAAATTAGACAGCAGAAGAAAAAGGAAATGTAACACTTCATACTAAGTGTTCCGTGCATCCCTTTGTATGATGTAATCTACAGTCTCCCACCGTTGGTAGGTAGTGTAAACAACCTTGTTATTCTCATACTCATAAAATCAGTATCTCAAGATGATCATCATCTTCAGACACACCAGAAGAGGGCATCGGATCCCATTACAGAGGGTTGTGAGCCACCGTGTGGTTGCTGGGAATTGAACTCAGGACCTCTGGAAGAGCAGATCACGCTCTTAACCACGGAGCCATCTCTCCAGCCCAGGAGTTTTCGTTATGAGTCGTTCCATGTTACATGACTTTTGGGCTTGATTTTAGCTTTCTTAACATTTCATTGTCAAACCTCTGAATGTATTTATTAGATTTTCGTAATCTCTTTTTCCTTCCTTTTTTTTTTTTTTTTTTTGTTTTTCGAGACAGGGTTTCTCTGTGTAGCTCGGGCTGTCCTGGAACTCACTCTGTAGACCAGGCTGGCCTCGAACTCAGAAATCGCCTGCCTCTGCCTCCCAAGTGCTGGGATTAAAGGCGTGCGCCACCACCGCCCGGCTTTCCTTCCTTTTTTATTGAGAATAGATTTTTTCCTCACATAATGTATACATGTTATGGCTTCTCCCTCTGCTCCCAGTAGAACTCCCAGTTCCTCCTCATCTCTCCTCTCTGCAGCCACTCCCTTTCTGTCTCTCCTTTGAAAACAGACTTCTAGGGGATAATAATAATATAATAAAATAAGGTAAACCAAAAAGTTGGAATTGGACAAAACAAACAAAAAAGAAATAACCCAGGAAAAGGCAGAAGAAACTGACCGACTTGTTTGCACCTCACCATAAAAACACTCACCTGGAAGCCATGATAAATTCTGCACAAAGGCCCCGGTGCAGACTGGGTAGTGCAGGCCCTGTGTGTTCTTCTTTAGTCTCTGATCTCACAGGAGCTTTGATCGTGTTTATTCAGAGGACCTTGTTTTCTTGGTGTCCTCCATCACTCTGCCTCTTCCCCTGAGTGCCGAGGGGAGGGAGCTGATGGAGACAGCCCTTTTAGGGCTGAGTGTCCAAGGTCTCTCATTGTCCACATAATGTCTGCCTGTGGACCTCTGTATTTGTTCCCACAGCTGCAGGGGGAAGCTTCTCTGATAATGGCTGAACAGATAAATGGCTGATCTATACGTATAGCAGAATGTCTTTAGGAGTCATGTTCATTGCTACATTTTTTTTGTTTTTGCTTTTGTGGTCTTAGAACAGTTTTAGAGCGGAATATTTGGTTTTACCCTAGGAGCCTGTCTAGTTTCAGGCTCTTGGTGACTCAGCCTGTGTCAGGAGTGGGTTGCATCTTATGGAATGGGCCTTAAGTAAACTCATACATTAACTAACTAGTTTCTCCTACCTGCTTTACCATCAGCGTTGGCAGCAGCCTGGGTTGTGTGTTGGTTCGCATGGAGTCCCTTTAGCCCACAACTCAATTAGATGTGTGTAACCCAGTCCTGGGACGATAAACTTTATTAGGGAACAAGAACGGTCAGTTGGGACTCTTGTCTCCCCTGTATCTGGTTGCTTCATTTAGATTGCCCTCATATGTGTGTATTTCTAGGAAGTTTCTACAGTGGTATTATCCGTACTACTCAAATGGCCCTTAACTTTATCTGTTTCTCATTTTCCTCCTTGTCCCCTTCGTTTCTCTCTCCCCAATTGATCCTTCCATTCTAGCCCCATCCATCCATCACTGTCCGTCCTATTTGCCTTTTCAAATAAAATCTGTGTCCCCCAGTCCTTTATATCTAACCTCTGTAGCTCTGTGGGTTATAGCTTGTTTATTACTAATTTTAACAGCTAGCATTGTCAATAAGTGAATACACACCATTTTTGGTTTTTTCGTGGATCTATGATATCCCAGTCAGAATGATTTAATCTTACCTGAGCATTTCATAATTTCATTTGTTCAGCAGTCCCTCGGCTCCACTGTGTATTTTCATTATTCGTACTTCTGTTGGTAGACACGGGGCTGTTTCCAGTGTCTGAGTGTCGAGAGGAAGCAGCAGTGAGCGCGACTGAGCAGCTGTCTCTGTGCTAGGATGGGCACATGCCCTAGAGTGGTAGCGTTGGATCTTGGAGGTAGATCAATTCTCACCTTTCTGAGGAATTACCACACAGATTTCCATAGTAGCTGTACACATTTACACACACGGAATGAATGGATGAATGGAGTTCCCCTGACTCCACGTGCTTGTCAGCATGAGTGATCACGTGTTGAATGATCTTAGCCATTCTGATGGGTATAGGATGAAGCTCAAAGTAGTTGTGATTTGCATTTTCCCCTGATGGCTAAAGATGTTGAACATTTTTCCTTAAGTGTGCCTCAGCCATTTGTGTGTCCTCTTTTGAGAGTTCTTTGTTTAGGTCTGTACCTCAGTTTTTAGTTGGCTTGTTTTCTTTTTCTTTCTTTCTTTTTTTTCTGAGACAGGTTTCTCTGTATAGCCCTGGCTGTCCTGGAACTCACTCTGTAGACCAGGCTGGCCTCGAACTCAGAAATCCGCCTGCCTCTGCCTCCCAAGTGCTGGGATTAAAGGCGTGCGCCACCACCACCCGGCGGCTTGTTTTCTAGATACCTAGTTTCTTTTTTTTTTTTTGGTTTTTTGAGACAGGTTTCTTGTGTAGCCTGGCTGTCTGGAACTCCATCTTGGGCCAGGCTGGCCTCGAACTCGGAAATCCGCCTGCCTCTGCCTCCCAAGTTGGATTAAAGGCGTGCGCCACACGCCCGCGACCTAGTTTCTTAAGTTCTTTATACAGTTTGGATATAAGCCTTATATGCGATGTGTAGTTGGTAGAATCTTTTCCCATACTGTAGGTTGTCACTGTGTCTGAATGACAGTGTCATTACTGTACAGAAGTCTTCAGTTTTATAAAGCCAGTTATTAATTGTTGATCTCTGTGATTGTGCTCATGGTATTCTGTTCAAAGTCTTTTCCTGTGCTGATGAGTTCCATCTTTTCACATTTTTCATCTATGTGTACCTGGTTCCACGTTGAGATGTTTGATCCATTTGGAGTAGCGTTCTGTACAGGGTGATAAGCATGGTCTCTTTGCGTTTTTGTCGTGCAGCTGTACTTTTTGACTGGCCTCATTTTTTTTCAAGATGCTGTCTTTTTTTCCCTGATGTGTATTTCTGGCTTCTTTAATCAACAGTCTGGTGTCCATAGGTGTGTGGGTTTATGTCGGGGTCGTCAATTAATTTCCCTTGATCAACATGTCTGTTTTTGTGCCAATACTATGCTTGTGAAAGTATCTTTTATTTGCAGATGTAATTGTCATCTAGTGTTCCCCTTACTCCACTTGCTCATCTGAATAAACTTACCCTTTCTAACTCTTTCTGAACTCTGGGTGGCTGATTCAACTCATGTTCTGGCTCAAATTCCTTCCTAAGCTGACTGAATCTGCCTTCTCTGGGCTTCTCACTGAATTGCTGTGCTTGAACTCATACTAACTTTTGTAATATGTTCTAATCTTCTGGCTCCTCCTCATTCTCTGTCTCATTCTGCCTTCACCTGTATCTAGCTTGTTCTCTCTCTGGAGCCTGTCTCTACAAATATCTGAGTGAAAACTACCCTCTGAACTCCGTGAACGGGACTGCCACCAAATAAACTGCCACTAACTCAGCTCAACTCAACTGTACTGCCTTTCAACTGACTGAATCTCTCTCTCTTTGCACTGTTCTTAAACAGCTTCTATTTCCTGTGCTGTTCTCCCAAGAGTTGGTCACATCCTATCCCCTGACTCATTCTGTCACTTTCAAACATGACTCCATCCTTCTACTAACTTTACCTTTAGGTTATTCAACAGATTAAAGGTGTGTGCTAAGGGCGCATCTATATTTCAGCCAGAGGTGCCGAGGTCCAGCCTTAGCTTGGAGAGGGAGTCCGAGGAAGGGTGTTTGGGAGTGGTGGATGAAGGGTGCAAGCTGACAGTTCTGTAGTATGCTTGAGATAGGTCCCTAGATAGCTCTCTGCTTGAGACAGCTCTCTGGCTCAAGACAGCCCCTTGGGTTTTCTGACCAAAGTCAGAAAACCTGCTAGAAAAAAAAATACTAAAAGACTGTACTAATTCTCTAGGTAGCTCTCTAGGTACCTCAGCTCTTGCAGACCAAAGTCCAGTCTTTTATTTGCATAGCAACTCAATAGTTTACCCCAGGTTCCCATTTGATTATCCCATGAATCAGCATTTTATGACTTTAGCCCCTTGTGTCTTTGAAAGACACTGCAGCAAGTACCTGTCTTTAGCATAGCAAATGAACTCAGATCTGCCTGCCTTTGTGACAGTAACTTAGCTGGGTGTGACCTGAGGTAATACTCCCTTCCTGCTGCTCCTTTATTACTTGAACATGAATTGAGCATTGTTTTTATTTATTTTTATGTTCTTTTCTCTTTGTGGACTAGTGCAGCTGCCTCTGTTCTCCTGGGTCCATGAAGCCCCTCATGCAATTCGTATTGCATCCTTATATTTTGCTTAGTTGAGAAATCCTGTTTATATATTCTTTTTTAGTTGTTTGTTTGTTTTTTTTGTTTCCCCTGAGACAGGGTTTCTCTGTATAGCCCTGGCTGTCCTGGAACTCACTCTGTAGACCAGGCTGGCCTCGAACTCAGAAATCCGCCTGCCTCTGCTCCCAAGTGCTGGGATTAAAGGGTGTGCCACCACTGCTTGGCCTGTTTATATATTCTTGAACTCATATTTTCAGAGTTGTTTTCTACAGCCTTAAGTGCTGTGTCTTAAAGGTCACAGCATTTACCATTTTGCTGAGGAATGTAAACACATTCTCACTTCCCCAAATTGTGCTGTTCTAATTATCATGAAGTCATTAACCTCTCGGAAGCCAGTTCCTGAGGGAGGAACATGAAGTGTATAGATTCGAATACAAACAAGCTTTACAGCAACCATAAGCCTACCCCTGCTGGCTCTGCTCCAGCACAGCCTTGCTGGACTTGGCACAAAGTAAGGGTGTGTGCTAATGGGATGTCTGTATTCCTGTCAGAGGGATTAAAGGTGTGTCATTCCAGTTGAATCACACAGAGCTAGAAGGTTTTGGAATGTGATCCTTTGCTAGAGCTGCCTTATTGCTGGATTACAATTCCTCTACACATGCTGTTTTTATAACTATAGCTCTGTAGTACTGAAGAGGTCAGCTCATGAACTCTGGAAAGGTCATGGGACACTTGCTGGATGGGAGAGGCTAATTAACATTCCTCAGTCCACAGGGGAGGGAACCCACCTTTGGGTGGGGAAGGCTCAGAGCACAATGACACGTACAGATAGGGGAAGTCCTTGCTGCCTCATTCCCTAAAGACCAATTAGTTTAAAAGTCACACTGTCCTGCCAATCATATGCCTAGTCACTGTCTGTCTAGTCTACCTCTTAAGCTGTATAAAAACTGACCAAATGGGCTGCCCGGAGTTGCCACCTCTCCTTCAGGTGCAGGACGACCCCAGTGCATTGGATCATTAAAATTCCTCTTGCTTTTTGCATTGATTCACACCTCTGCCTGGTTCACTCGGGGTCTCTGGTAAACTAAGGCTCACAGGAGTCTTACAGTACAACCTAAGATGGAGTTGGTGGAAAATATGGATTTTTTCCCTTTTAAATGTTGCTTTTAACATCTCCTTTCTTACAAACAGTAACCCAGTTCTCTTAACTCCCAGCCCTCCCTCCTCCCAGTTTCCAATCCAGCTCCTTCAAAGGTTTCTTCCAACTATTCCTTCCTTAATTCCCCAACAGTGTGCTTCAACAGTCCCTTCTCCCCGCTCTCCCAATCCGTGCAGCTCCAAACTGTAACAACTGTTCTAGCCTCTCTGCTCAGCTCCGTCTTCTCCTCCAACTGTCTTCTCTTCTCTCTCTGCTGGCCCAGTTCCCTTTGATCAGTCTGCTAACAATACCTTCTCTAGCACAGCTCAGCTTCTCCTGGCTCAACAGTCTCCTATTTTACTCTGCTCAGTCTCTTTTCTGCATCAGCTGTCTTCTCTGACCCTTCTCTTCTGCCACCTGCATCTTACTTATCCCATCTCAGCCTCTGCTGGCCTTTTTTATACTCTCCTGTCCTAAGAAGTCAAGAGGCAAGACACTGAAGGTCATAGGGTCTAACAGTTCCCTTAAAGAGCTAGTTGACTAGCAACTAGGGGATCCTTTAAAGCCAGGCACACAAAATAAGTCACAGTACAGGATGGTGGTACCTCAACAGTACTCTTATTATTAAAGCATTTTTAAACTATCCTGGTTTGTGTGTGTGTGTGTGTTCCATATACAATGAAAGTTGGCCTTTCAAGATCTGCTAAGTATTTAATTGTGGTTATTTTGATAATGATTTCATTGGATGTATAGATGATCTTGTAGTATGAGGGTTATATTTCCTATATTACTCCTACCCACCCAAGTGCATGGGAGGTCTTTCCATCTTCTGATATCTTCGTCAGTTTCTTTCTTCAGTGTGTTACTATTTTTACCATACAAGTCTTTGACTCGCTTGGTTAGAGTTACCACATGATATTGTATATTAGTTGAAGCTCTTGTGAAAGGTGTTTTTTCTGTGATTTTTCTCTTTCTCAGTCCATTTGTCTTTTGTACCTAGGAAAGTTACTGATTGTTGTGAGTTCATTTGTATCCAGCTTCTTTGCTGACAGGGTTTATCAGCAGTGGAGTTCCCCATTGGAATCTCCAGGGTCACTTATGTATGCTGTCACATCATCTGCAAACCGAGATACTTTGACCTTTCAATTTGCATTCCTTTCATCTCTTTCAGTTTGTCTTAGTGCTCTAGGTAAAACTTCAAGTACTTTCCTGAGTAGGTATGGAGAGTTTGGACAGCCTTTTTTTTTTTTTTTTTTTTTTTTATGGATTCTAGGGTAATTGTTTTGAATTCTCTCCTTTAAGGTGTTGCTGTATACTGCCTTCATCATGTTGCAGTGTCTGTCCTTTGTGTCCCTAATCTCTCCAGGACTCTTATTCTGAAGCAGTGTTGAATGTTGTCAAAGGTCTTTTCTGCCTCTGCTGCTTTTGTCTTTGATTTTGTTCATATGGTGGATTACATGTATTGATTTATGTGTGTGAAACCATCCCTGGAATTCTGGGTTTTGAGTGTTCTTAAATTCAGTTTTCAAGTGTTTTATTGAGAATTTTCACAACTATGTTTATCAGGAAATTGGTCTGTAGTTCTCTTTGTTGTATCTTTATGTGATTGTTTATCAGGTTGCCTGTGGCCTCATCAAAAGAGTTGGACAGTGTGGTGTTTTGAATAGGTTTGGCCCTATAGATTCATATGTTTCAATGCTTGGCCATAGAGAGTGACACTATTAGAAGGTATGGCCCTATTGGATGAGGCTCCAACCTTGTTGGAGAAATGCATCACTGTATAAGTGGACTCTTGTGCTGAAGCTCCACCTAGTGTGGCATCAGAGGCTCTCCCTCAATGCCTTCCGAACAAGATGTTGAGCTCTTGGCTCCTCCAGCACCGTGTCTGCCTGCATGCTGCCATGCTGATAATTGACTAAACCTTTAAAACTGTAAGCCAGCCCCAATTAAATGCTTGCCTGTATAATGCTTGCCTTGTTCATGGTATCTCTTCACAGCAATAAAACCCCAAGTGAGGTAGTGTTCCTGCTGTTTTCGAGGAGCAGTGGCTTGAGCTCTGCTTGGAAAGTCTGGTGTAATTCTGTGCTAAAACCATTTGGCCTTGGACTTTTTATTGTTGGAAAGATTTTTAATTACTGACTGCATTTCACTAGGAGTTATAGGTTTGTTTACATTGCTTGTTAGGTCTTGTTTTAACTTTGATAAGTAGTTTATATTTGAAAAATCACCCACTTGTTTTAGATTGTCTAATTTGGAGTACATTTTTTTTTTTTTTATGTCCTAATGATTCTCTGGATTTCTTGGTGTCTGTGATTATGTCCTCCTTTTATCTTTAATTTTATTTGGATCTTTTATCTCTGGCTTTTAGGTAATTTGGCTAATGGCTTGGCAGTCTTATTGATTTTTCTCAATGAACCAACTCTTTTTTCACTGATTCTTTGAGTTGTTTTATTGCTTCTGTTTTACTGATTTTAGTCCCGAGTTTAGTTATTTCTTTTTGTCCTGATTTGTTTTTTGTTTTTTTGTTTTTTTTCTTTTTTGGTTTTTTCGAGACAGGGTTTCTCTGTGTAGTCCTGGCTGTCCTGGAACTCACTCTGTAGACCAGGCTGGCCTCGAACTCAGAAATCCGCCTGCCTCTGCCTCCCAAGTGCTGGGATTAAAGGCGTGTGCCACCCCTGCCCGGCTGAGTTTAGTTATTTCTTGCCATCTACTTCTTTTGGGTGTAACTTTGTCCTTTTTGTTTTTGTTGTTCTAGAACTTTCATGTGTAGTGTTAACTTTCGAGTATAAGATTCTCTCCAATTTCTTTAAGTTGGTACATAATTGTATGAACTTTGCTCTTAAAACTGTCTTCCTATTATCCTCTAAGTTTGGGTGTGTTGAGTCTTCATTTTCATTCAATTCTAGAAAGTTTTTTAATTTCTTACTTGACCCATTTTTTTTTTTTCAGTAATGAGTTTCCAGGTTTGTAAGCTTTCTGTTAATTGTTTGATCCATAGTGATTAGATAGAATGCAAGGTATTATTTGAATTTTCTGTGTCTTTTGAGACTTGCTTTTTGTTGAAGTATGTGGTTAATTTTGGAGAAAGATTGATGGGATGCTAAGAAGATAATTCTCTTGTTTTGGGGTGATGTGTTCTGTAAATATCTGTTGGGTCATTTGGTTTATAATGTAGTTAGCGCCAGCATTTCTCTGTTTAGTTTGTCTGGTTGACTTGTCTATTGGTGAGCGTGGGGTGTTGTAGTCTCCCATTATTATTAACTATTAAGTTAATGCTAGACTGCATTAGCATATGTGATTTAAGCAGAAATATTGTTTCTGTTGCAAACTTGCGTGATTTCTGTTCAGTGCATATATGTGGGTGTTTTTGTTTTGTTTTTGGTGATCATGTCTTGTCCTTCTTTATCTCTTCTAATTAGTTTTGGTTTGAACTCTTATTTTGCCAGATATTAAAATGGCTACACTAGCTTGCTCAAGCAATTCCATTTGCTTGGAAATGGAATATTTTTTTCCATTCTTTTACCCTGAGGTGATGTCTATTCTTGGTGTTAGTGTGTTTTTCTTGGGTGCAGCAGAAGGTTTCTGGCTCCATTCTGTTGGTCTGTGTCCTTTTACTGGGGACTAGAGACCACTGATGTTGACAGAGATCAGTGACCAGTGGTTCTCGACTTCTCTTTGTTGTGCTGCTGTATATTTCTCAACTTTTCATTGGCTGATCTGGGATTATTTGTTACTTGTGTTTTCTTGGGTGTGGTTAAGCTGGAGTTTGCCTTCTAGTGCAGTGGTTCTCAACTCATGACTCTTTCACAGGGTTTGCCTGAGACAATCAGAAATATCAGGTGTTTACATTATGATTCATAACAGTAACAAGATTGTTGTTATGAAGTAACAAAGAATTTTATGGTGGAGTCACCTCAACATGAGGAACTGTATTAAAGGGTCACAGCATTAGGAAGGTTGAGAACCACTGTTCTAGTACCTTTTATAGGGTAGATCCTTATATAGATATTGCTTAAATTTGATTTTATCATGAAATGTCTCTTTTCCATGTATGATGTTAAAATTTTTTCCTAGGTATACTAGTCTGGGCTGGTATCTGCGGTCTCTTAGAGTCTGCAGTACAACTGTCCAGTCTATTCTGGTTGCTAAAGTCTGGATTGAGAAGCCATGTGTTGTTCTAGTAAGTCTGCCTTTTTATGTTTCTTGGTCTTTTTCTCTTACACCTTTTAATATTCCTTCTTTGTCCTGTATGTTTAGTGTTTTGATTAGTATGTGCTGAGGGAACTTTCTTTTCTGGTTCAGTGTAATTGGTGTTCTGATTGCTTCCTGTACCTTGATAGGCATCTCATTCTTTAGAATGGGGAAATTTTTTTTTATCATTTTTGAAAATTTTTCCTTGCCTTTGACCTAGATCTCTCCTCCTTCCTCTGTTCTTATCCTAGATGTGGTCTTTTCTTGGTGTTTCTGATTTCCTAGATGATTCATACAGGAACATTTTTAGCTTTACAGAGGTATCCATTTTTACTATCAGTCTTCAATGTCTGCTATTCTGTCTTCCATCTCTTGTATTCTGTTTGTGAGACTTTCTTCCAAGTTTTCTTTTCCAGTCCCTAACTTCCAGATGTCCCTCAGTTTGGGTTTTCTTATTGATTCTATTTTACTTTGAGGTCTTAAAACTGTTTAATAATTGATTCACATTTATGAATTTTGTTTTATGATTTATTTAAAAGGATTTCTTCATTCTTTCTTTATGGCCTCTATCATAGAAAAAGCTATTGTAAGCTTTCTTGTGCTTGTATCGTCTGTAATGGTTTTAGGCTCTAGTGTAGCTATTCTGACTGGTTGGTCCTGTATAGCATATGGATAGATTTCTGGCTCTATGTAGACATATGTCTGATTTGTTTGTCAACGGTTGACTGGGTCTGGAAATTGTAATTCTAGGTACTGCTATCTGGTCTTTGTCTTGGTGGGTTCTTTGCTTTCTGTTGCTTTCTTTGGTTCTTAGGAAAGTGTGTGGTTGGTGTTGCCTGGTAGGACGTTTTTCTGGGGTTCTGACAGGTGTTGCCACTAGGGGTCTAGGTTAAATGGTTTGTGTATTGGAGTGATTGGAGGGTGCAGACCATAGGGGGGTAGCAGGACATCACTAGATGCCAACCACTGAATGGGCTAGATGAATGTGAGGCTACAGAGGATGTTGACGTCAGAGCGGATGAGACTGGGGATTGGAGTTGGAGGAATCGAGAGGGGATGGACCTGTTGTAGTCTACCTGTTCACGGACCAGAGTGACCTTCAAATTTCAGGCTACCTGTTGGAATTGTGCATTGGGATCAAGCGTGAGTGAGTAAAAGTTAAGTTTGGAGATATAATCTTCATGATGGGGAAGGGAGGCTGCAGCAGGTGGTTGGTACAGATCTAGGGATGAGATTGATGATTGGATTTGGAGAAGAGGGATGGGTAAGGATTGAAGTTAGCCTACCTGTTTCCCTGGCCAGAGAGCTTTATTCTTTTAAAATTCCAATGAATTCTCTCCTGCTTTCTTTCTGTTTCTTTTTAGCTTGTTCTTTTTTCTAGACAGAGTTTCAGTATATAGTCCAAGCTGGTCTGGAACTCATGACTTGCTAACTCTGGTATTATTACCACCACCACAGATTTTTACCCCTCCCCTTTTGAGGTTTTCATCCCTGATAGTTTCTTATATATGACGGATATTTGTATTTGTGTGATATGTTATTTTCTAATTAATTGGTTCAAAAACTTCACCAAAGTGTGTATTATGCAAAAAAAATCATTAAATTATTTCAGATAATTAGTTTATAGTCTCGTTAAGCAGACATGCATTCTCATTTCCAAGTGATCTACTGTAAAGAGTATTTTCTTTTTTTTTTTTTTTTTTTTTTTTTGGTTTTTCGAGACAGGGTTTCTCTGTATAGCCCGGGCTGTCCTGAACTCACTCTGTAGACCAGGCTGGCCTCGAACTCAGAAATCCGCCTGCCTCTGCCTCCCAAGTGCTGGGATTAAAGGCTGTGCGCCACCAACGCCCGGTTAAGAGTATTTCTTAATAAAAAGTTCATTATTCTGCTCTCCTTGCTCCCCTTTAGCTTCTTAGAAATGCTTTGAGTTTGGCCATTCATTTAATGGATTTTGTATGTGTGTGTTACAGAAAAATAAATATTCTTGTTTTCCTCTTTTTTTTTTCAGATATGGAGTCAGATTATGAAGCTCAAAAAATATTTCCAGACAACCATATATATACTATAAATTTACCCAAACAGACCATAAAGCATATAAGTGAAACTTTTGAACTCAAGGGCTCCAGTTTTAGTAATGGCCACAACTGTAGTACACTCAAGGGTCTACAGGGTTGTCAAGAAGGAGTTGTTGATCGCAAGGAAGAAATACCCACTTATACCTGCCACACCTATATAGCATAGAAAATGAATATGAATGTAAAGAGTTGGGAAGTACCTTTGATTGTAGTTCAGCTCTTAATCAGCATCAGAGTATTCATTCTGTAGAGAAGCCCTATGAGTGTCAGGTCTGTGGCAAGGCCTTCAGACTCCAACAGCATCTTACAAGTCATCAGAAAGCTCACAGCAGTGAGAGACCTTTGAATGTAATGAATGTGATAAATCTTTCCAGCACATGCCAGCCTTGTTCATCATAGGCTTATTCATGCTGGTGTGAGACCATATGAGAGTAATGAGTGTGGGAAAGCCTTTAATCGTCGCTCAAACTCATGCGACATGAGAAAGCTCATTCTGGTGAGAAACCCTTTCAGCGTAAGGACTGTGGAAATGCCTTCAGTGTTCTAACCCAGCTCATCACTCAGCCCCAGAAACACTTCATACTGGAGAGAAATCATTTGAATGTAAACAGTGTGGAAAGATATTCAGTAGTGGCTCCTATCTTATACAACACCAGAGTATTCATACAAGTGAGAAAGCCTTTGGGTGTAATGTATGTGGGAAGGCTTTTAGGCTTCAAGTATACCTTTCTGAGCATCAGAAAACTCACAGTGATGAGAAGCCTTTCAAGTGTCAGCTGTGTGGGTCAGCCTTCAGACGTAAGTACCACCTTACTGAACATCAGAGGATCCATACTGATGTGAAACTATACCAGTGCAAGGAATGTGGAAAATTCTTTCGTCGACGCTCAAATTTTACTGAGCATCAGAGTATTCACACTAATGTGAAACCTTTCGAGTGTAAGCTGTGTGGGTCAGCCTTCAGACTTCAGTCCTTGCTTAATCAGCATCAGAGAATTCATACCGAAGTAAAACCTTACCAGTGTAAGGAATGTGGGAAATTCTTTCGTCGAAGGTCAAATTTTACTGACCATCAGAGTATTCACACTAATGTGAAGCCTTACAAGTGTGAGCTATGTGGATTAGCCTTCAGACTTCAGTCTCTACTTAATCAGCATCAGAGAATTCATACTGGTGAAAAACCATATCAGTGCAAGGAATGTGGAAAATTCTTTCGTAGAAGTTCAAATTTTACTGACCATCAGAGTATTCACACTAATGTGAAGCCTTACAAGTGTAAACTGTGTGGATCAGCCTTCAGACTTCAGTCCCTGCTTAATCAACATCAGAGAATTCATACTGGTGAAAAACCATACCAGTGTAAGGAATGTGGAAAATTCTTTCGTCGACGCTCAAATTTTACTGAGCATCAGAGTATTCACACTAATGTGAAACCTTTTGAGTGTAAGCTGTGTGGGTCAGCCTTCAGACTTCAGTCCCTGCTTAGTCAACATCAGAGAATTCATACTGGTGAAAAGCCATATCAGTGCGAAGCAATGTGGGAAATTCTTTCGTAGAAGTTCAAATTTTACTGAGCATCAGAGTATTCACACTGGAAAGAAACCCTTTGAGTGTAAGAAATGTGGAAAAGTCTTTAGACTTAATATACATCTTATTCGCCACCAGAGATTTCATAGTGATGAGAATGTAAAGAGTGTGGAGAGGCCTTTCATCTTAAGAGCCATAAAATAATTTATTCAGGTCAAAAAATGTTTGAATGCAAGGAATGTTCATCATAGGATTGTTCATGCTGCTGTGAAACCATATGAGTGTGGGAAAGCCTTTAATTGTTCAAACCTCATGCAGAATCAGAAAATTCTTTCGTTGAGAGACCCTTTCAGTGTAAGGACTGTGGAAAGGCCTTCGCTGTTCTGGCTCAGCTCACACCAGAACATTCATGCTGGAGAGAAATCCTTTGGATGTGAGTAGTACTGACCAGCCTTTAGACTTAGTGCCAACTTATTTAACACCAGAAAATTCATACCGTTGTGAAGCCCTATCAGTGCAAGGAATGTGGAAAAGGCTTTGTTCGTGGTCCAAGCCTTAGAATTCATGAGAGAACTCACAATTGTGATTCACACTGGTGAGAAACCTTATCAATGTTAAGAATGTATAAAGGCCTTTAGTCAAAAATCAAGCTGGTTGGGCTCTAGAGTTCATATTAGTAGAAGCCTTATGAATATAAAGAATGTGAGAAGACCTTTAGCAATAATTCTAAGCTGCCTGTATATTAGAAAATTTATACTGGTGAGAAACCCTATGAATGTATGAAGTATGGGAAAACACTTAGGATTAGTTCATCCTTCAGTGTATATTGGAGAATTCATACAGTGTGAGCTTATCACTGTAAAGAATGTGGAAATAACTTCAATTGGAGATCAGGCCTTCTTCAACATAAAAGAATCCATGCTGGTGTGAAACCTTATGAATGCAAGGAATGTAGGAACATACAGAAATAACAAAGCTCTTAGAGCTCTTCAGAGGACAGGTAGATCTGAAACCCTATAAATGCAAAGACTGGGAAAGCCTTTATTGTAAATGATGAGTTTACACAATATCAGAAAATCCATGATCACCAGGAGTCCTGTGCATGTAAGGAATATGGACAAGCCTTTGTATGAAAATTTTACTGACGATCAGAGCACTCATTGTTAAGTCTATGACTGAAAAGATTGTGAGAAGAACTTCAATATGCCTTTTGGTTTGGTCAACATCAGAGTGTTCATATATTCCTAATGTGAAAAACCCTTTGAAAATGTGAATGTTCAGAGGAGGTGCTCTGTTGAGAATATCTTTAAATGTCATAAATAAAGGGGAGCCATCATTGTTTTGATTTATTCTCCTCTTGTTAGTTGTATAATCTTAATTTAGAAATCATTAGTCACCCAGGACAGTCAGCTTAGGGAGACCAGTTATTGGAACTAGGTTCTGAGATTCCTTCATTGTCACCATTAACATCCCACCGCTCCTGTGGTATTAGAGTGGATGTTTACTTTGGTTTTGTATAATTTGTTAATAGCTAGCACAGCACCAGCCAAAGTTGTAGCAACGGGGGTTATAATAGATAATAAAATCCTTGAGAGTATTTGGTGAATATTCGTGTTCTAAAAGTGGCTTCTACAGTGTTGCTTTCATCGACATTACCGTAACTGATAGGAAAAGGTAATTGTACTTTAGATGGCTTTAGGAAAGCCACGTGCATTCATTCTGTGAAAAGAGTAGAGAAACTGCTCCCAGACTGCTGGGTGGGTGTAGAGTACATGGGGGACACTGATGGGCAATGCAGCCAGCATTGAATGGACTTTTCCCTTTTGATCCAACACTGACCAAGGGTGCAGTTTTCTCTAAGTCCTCTTTAGGAGAATTGAAGACAGCTGCTAAAATGATTGCACTTTTTACTCAGCCCTATACATTAGAAAAAAAGTTATAAAACTTACATGGACTTAAAAGGATAAATAGGTCCCAGCTCCTGGAGGTAGGTTAAAAAAATAACTACAAAACAGACAAACAGCCTGAGAGACAAGACATTCTGTATAAATTGAAGTCCACCATCCCCTTCTGTATTGATGAGATACAGTTAGACTATAGATACCAGCAAAATTTTGGTGTCTTGCTCTCCGTCAGAAGAATAGCTCTTAAAGTCCTGCTCCTAGTCAAAAAAAAGTACATCTTTCAGATTGACAACAAAAGTTTTCATGGGTGAAGGCAGAAATCAACCCCCACCCCACCACTGACTGATCCAACACCAAGTTAACTAACAAGTTCTTCTACCCCTGATCATATTAAACAACACCCTGGAAATGAAAAGGGAAATTGTAGTCCACATTGCCTAGTTCATCAAGACATACTTGAAACACCCCTCTCATGCCTGTGATAAAACTTGAGGCCTCTGATCATAGACTGGTCCAAAATGTGAGAAAAATAAGAGGATCAACCCTATCCATGCTATGGTCCCAAACCCATGCACTCTACAGAGGAATTGTAGGACTTGTGAGACTGTTTTACCAGACAGACATAAGAAATAGTGAAGTTGCCCGACAGTGGTGACGCACGCCTTTAATCCCAGCACTTGGCAGGCAGAGGCAGGCGGATTTCTGAGTTTGAGGCCAGCCTGGTCTACAGAGTGAGTTCCAGGACAGCCAGGACTACACAGAGAAACCCTGTCTCGAAAAACCAAAAAGAAATAGTGCAGTTGAGCGAGCCCAGATCCTGGGACTCTCAGAGACCTGAGACCAGTAGGAGTGAAGTCACTTCCTAACTGTCTATGTACCTGCTCCTAGTCGCAAGCATGAGACTCCATTAAGAAGACCATGGACAGTCTCCATGCTGGTGAGATACCTAGAGAGCCTTGCACCTTCAACCAGTGAGCTTCCCTTCTTGGGTATTCCCTTCCCTCCTAGAGGTTATTTGGCTTCCCCTTCAAGGTGCTATAGCAGCTGTACTGCTAAGGTCTTCTGGCTATGGGAAACATGGAAAACCTTTGTACTCCGGTTCTTTGCCACAGAAACAAATCCCTGAGATAGATTTACTATCCAGAATAAACCACCTCTTCATGCTCCCCAGACCTTTGAGTCCTAACAAAGTCTACTCCACACCAAAGTTCTGACCAACTCTCCCCTGTAAAGAAATGACCTCACTTAACCCACCTGGAGCCTCAGTCTTGCCTCACTTTCTCGGAAACTGAAAGTTCCTCATCCTTATTTTTCACTCTTGGAAAAGTGCACCATTTGTTAATCATTCCCTGTGGGCTGTGAAAGGTAGCCTAGTTCCTGGTTGAGTTAAGGCTCAAAAACCCAGAGATCCTGAAGGGACCACAGGCGTTTTGCTTGTTGCTGGGCGCCAGGCCCCTGCTGCATAGCTACAGCCCCCCCCTAGAGATGTTTATGGCCATCAGTCAAGTAGGAGCAGCACCCCAAGCCCTTCCACATGTGGATAAGGTATCCCCAAGCTCTCAGACCAAGCCAATAGGAAGTACCTACTGTCAGACCCTGACCCACCCCAAAACTGTATATAAGGCTCCTATCCAAAGGGAATAAAGGTGTGTGAGAATTGCTCTGTCATTAAGAGCTGTAACATTGCCACATAGGGAAGAGATCTGCTCTCCCAAAAACGCTGCCAGAAGCTCCCCTGCACCCCTTGCTGGCTAGTCAGCCTCCTACCAGTTCAGGCCGGCTCAACTGAGTGCAGAGTGACCCATGCAACTGAAGTGGCAGTGGTGACAGCAGTAGCAGCGGAGGTGTCTGGGGCAATTTCCCCTCCCTGCTCGCATTCTCTCCCCTTTGCCTGAACCTTCACACCTGGCTGGGCCAGAGATCTCCGTGGAAAGTCTCCAGTACACAGGCCCACAATTTCCAGCCAGAAATCAGAGGATTGCTGGTTATGCTTAGAACCCCTAATCTCCATACTACATAGGGATAGAAATGTTCAGCCTCTTGACTGACAAAATTCATTGTGACTGGACAACCCAAATTAACATTAGAGGATTTACAAGGGGTTGGGATCTTGGCACTTTCCCTTATTCTGAGGCCTGCTGTTCTGCCTTGTGGGTTAATTCATCTGGACAACAGCAATGTTACTGAATCCCTGCATCTACTTGGTGGGCGAGTACTAATGGCTTGACTAAATGTGTCTCTTCTGATGCTTTCCAAACTGAGAACCACCTTTTACACATAATAGTACACATTCTGCCCCATGTATGTATGTATGTTTATATATGTGTGTGTGTATGGGAAAATACATGTTAATATCAATCCTGAACTACCACAAAGGAGAAAAGAATGTGACTGTCCTCATCCCGATCCTAGTTGGACTTGGTATAGCTGGTATGTGTCCATAGACACATCAGCCTTTATTAAGGGAGATAAAAACTTTCAGAAACAGGTTGATCAGGGTCCAGAGGTATTAATAATTTCCATGTCTGAATTAAAACAGCAGTTAGAGTCCCTGGCATAAGTTGACATACAAAATCTAAGAGGCTTAGATTTACTTCCCATAAACAAGGGAGACTAGATATAGCTTTACAAGAAACCTATTGTTAATAACTAATCAATTCAGAGTAATTAAAAAACAAATCTTGTGTCTTCCTTAGGATTACTATTATATGACAAGATACCATGACCAAAAAGTCCAAGTAAAGTGGAAACTTATGCTTTCTTTGGAAAGTGGGGGGAAGGAGTGTTTTCCTGAAGCAGACACAGGTGAAAGGATGTTTTGCTAAAGCAAGCACGCAAAGAGATTCTTTTTTTTTTTTTAAAGATTTATTTATTTTATTTATGTGAGTACACTGTAGCTGTCTTCAGACACACCAGAAGAGGGTGCTGGATCCCATTACAGATGGTTGTGAGCCACCATGTGGTTGCTGGGAATTGAACTCAGGACCTCTGGAAGAGCAGCCAATGCTCTTAACCACTGAGCCATCTCTCCAGCCCAAGAGATTCTTTACTAACAACATGTGTGTAATGTTTCACCTTATATTGCATAGCTGAGCTCTGTTGTGACTCCATAGAGAGAAATGCACCAAAAAACTTCTAGTGGAGTTCTGGTGGCTTTTTGCTCGTTCCATGAACTCAGGCCAATTGCCAGAGTGATGTCAGGTGATACGGTCTCACATGGAGTTTTTGCTAAGACAGATTCACATGCTGAGACAAGATACGTGGTGAGGCAAGACTCATACGAGGACATGTAATGTTTGGAGGGAGTATAAGTAGGACTCATCGGACAGTGCTGAGAGAGGCACAGCTGAGAACTTCTGTTGTCCCCAGTGGTCCTGGTCACTCCTGCAGACTTGTGCCAATCCAGCTGAGGCCTGGCTGTTTCTGCTAAGTCATGCCACTGCAGCTGATTTGTGTTTGCTGTCCCAACACTACTGAACTGGACTGCTGGTAAATTCATGAAGTGTTTGCTCTAGTGGATTGAGCTGCCACTGCTGATTTCCTGACAATGCAGATTGGATTTTCTCCAAAGAACAATTTCTAAACAGGTCTACTTCCCCCATATCTTAATAACCTTTCGTTTTTCACTACCTCTGGTCGGTGGTAGGCTAAAAGGGAGGTTAAAGCATTTAAGAACCGTTATTAAAATTAGGGTTTAGAAAAATTTAAGCCCAGAAGCTAGTTGGGGAGGAAAGGATTTGTTTGGCTTACACTTCCATATTACTGTTCTTAATCAAAGGAAGTCAGGACAGGAACTCAGAGGAGGAACCTGAAGGCAGGAGCTGATGCACAGGCCTAGGAGGGGTGCTGCTTACTGGGCTGCTCTACATGCCTTGTTCAGCTTTGTTATAGGACCCAGGTGAAATGAAAATTGCTGGTTTATCGACTCAGTTCTCATGTGATGTTTTTCTTGACGATATCTTGTGAGAGGGCATGTGACGTTTTTCTGAAAACAGACACTTGAGAGGGCACATGATGTTTAGAAAGAATAAAAATAGAACCCCACAAACAGTTAGAGGACATTCTTGCATTGCTATGCCGTGCAATGATTCATGGGTCTTTGATGATCTTCACTGGTCTTCACTTCTTTTTTTTTTTTTTTTTTTTTTTGGTTTTTCCAGACAGGGTTTCTCTGTGTAGCCCAGGCTGTCCTGGAACTCACTCTGTAGACCAGGCTAGCCTCGAACTCAGAAATCCGCCTGCCTCTGCCTCCCAAGTGCTGGGATTAAAGGCGTGCACTACCCACTGCCTGGCTTCCCTTTTCCTATTAACCCTTTTTCTCCCCTACCTCTGGTCAGTGGGATAGAAGGGAGGTTGAAGCATTTAAGAACCCTAAATTAAGTAGGTTTTGAAAAATCTAAACCTACAGGAGGTGCCCAAGGTATGGCTTAGGCATAATGGATAACTCTGTTTCTAATGAAGTAGAGGAATCAGCAGGTTTTGATGGATTGGCAATGTTTAAGGAGATTGACAAAACAACAGTTACTGTTGCTGGATGATTTCCTGCTTTGCTCCTAGAGCAGGTTTTCTGGTTTTGCTCCATAGTTTTTCATGTGTAGTATTTTGAACAAGATTAGGGGCACAGCTGAAAACTCAGAAGGTTTACTTAACTTTCTTGTGTTAGGAAGGATTACAGAGTTGGATATGCACTTAGAGAGTTTGCAGATAGAGGTAGAAGTGCTTGGGAAGCAAGAAGGGCCAGTGGGAGGAGAACTACAGGGTTGGTGTCTGAGACTATGAATTTACCATATGATGAAAGAGGGAAGCAAACTAGGCTGGAAAGCAGACCTCCACCTAGCCATGCTCAGTGCATTTTCATTGCCAGAGGATTTGCCTAGGACTACACAGGCACCTTCAGCCTTCCCAGTCTTTGTACAGCACATGCCTGCTAATGATGGTGGTCATGCTTATAACGAGTTTGTATGGAATCCAATAGAAACGTTACATCTAAACCATCTTAAAGAGGATATTGTCTTGTATGACTTGCATTATTCATTTGTTAAAAAAATTTAAGTAAGTGGGATACACAGCATGGGATACTGACTTATTACAGAGACTGGGGTCAGCTGTAAATAGAACCATATCAGACCCTGAAACCAGGCAGTCATTGATAGAAATCTTGGCATTTGAAAATGTAAGAACTGCTACATAGTGAGTTCCAGGACAGCCAGGGCTATATAGAGAAACCCTGTCTCAAAAAACCAAAAAAAAAAAAAAAAAAAAAAAAAAGTAAGAACTGAATGTAAGTGAGCAGTTAGACCACTGAAAGCATGAGGAGCCTCATGGACAAATGGATAAGGGAGACAACTAATATTGTCATTCAGGAGCATCATGCCAATATCATAGGGCAAGCCATAGCTAGAAGTCTCAGGAATCAAAATGCACAATGGTTAAACTGTGGTGAATTTGACCATTTCCATAGAAACTGTAAAGCTAAAAGATTCAGAGCTCAAATAGCAGATCCATTGGCTCTGGAGAATATGGTATTTGTAAAAGAGAACAAGCAGATTCTGGCTGCTATGAAACACAAATGTTTCCATGGTATTGCAGCCACTGTGGAAAGGGCAAACATTGGTCTAAGGACTGTAGATCCAAGAGAGATATATACAAAAACCTTCTGCCGGCGGGCGGTGGTGGCGCACGCCTTTAATCCCAGCACTTGGGAGGCAGAGGCAGGCGGATTTCTGAGTTCGAGGCCAGCCTGGTCTACAGAGTGAGTTCCAGGACAGCCAAGGCTACACAGAGAAACCTGACTCGAAAAACCAAAAAAAAAAAAAAACCTTCTGCCATTGGGAAAGGAACTGAGGGACCTGTTATCATGAGATCCCATAGCAAATGATAAGAGCCATCTTCCTTTGGCCAGCCAGGAGGTACCGAGCGAGCAAGAAAATCATAACTAAGTATTTCTGATCTTATATGTGCTACAGAAGCAAATGCAGTTTGGATCTGGCCACAGATATCCTTCTTAAATTATTCCCCAAAGTTGAATGTTATACGTTAACCACGGGTGTTTATAGTCCTTTATTTTCAGGGACAGTGGTAATAATCTTGGGAAGAAGTGGATTGACTTCTCAAGGATTTATTGTGCATTCAGGTATTGTAGATAGAGATAGCAAAGAAGAAATAAAAAATTATGGCATATGTGAAAAAGGAAATGCAAATTGTTGCAGGAGATAGAATTGCTCAACCATTGTTGTTTCCTTCCATCAAGGGCAAGGCTGCTCTAGAATAAAAACAGGGAATTTTGGGAGTACTGGAAAAATACATGTTCTGGCAAGCAGTAGTTAATGATCAGAGACCCAAATTAATGGTTCAAATGAATGGTGTTGACACAGATTTGATGGATATAGAAACTGATGTTACTATACTTTCCCAAAAGGCTTAGACTCTACATTGGCCATTCCAGATGGTTTACACACAATTTATAGGAATTGCTAAATTATCACGAAAAAGACAAGGGATTACCTGTGTAGGACCAGAAGGGCAAATAGGAAAGTTGAGACCTTATGTGGCTGTTATACCCATAAATTCACAGGGAAGAGCTCTTTTACAACTATGGGGTATTCAAATTAATATTCTTTTTGTTTTTGTTTTTGTTTTTTTGAGACAGGGTTTCTCTGTATAGCCCTGGCTGACCTGAAACTCACTCTGTAGACCAGGCTGGCCTCGAACTCAGAAATCCGCCTGCCTCTGCCTCCCAAGTGGTGGGATTAAAGGCGTCCGCCACCACCCCCTCCCTGGCTCAAATTAATATTCTTACAATTCTAAGGACAACAAATGAGGAAATTAGGGGTGATATGGTAGATGCTCCTGGCAAAGGTATTGATATGGGTGATTGAGAACAATCACAAGCTGTATCCATTGTCGAAACACAGGATACAACAGGAATTGAGTTTCCTATTTATAAAAAGGGCCACTGCTGACATAATAACAGTCTTGTTCTTAAAATGGTTGTCAAACAGACCTGTGTAGATAGAGCAATGGCCCATAAGAAAAGAAAAAGTACAACTTGAACAACTGGTACAAGAACAGCTTGAGGCTCAACATACAGAAGAGTCTACTAGTCCATGGAATTCCCCTGTGTTTGTTCTAAAAATAAAATCAGGAAAATGAAGGATGATAATGGATTTAAGAACAGTGAATAAAGTAATTCAACCAATTGGTCTTTTATAGCCTGGATTTCCTTTATCTTCTTTGTAACCAAGATCATGGTCCATAATACTAATTGACTTGAAGGTTGCTTTTTCACAATACCTTGCATGTGTAGGATAGGGAAAGCTTAGTCTCAGTGCCTACTCTGAAAAACAGTGGTCCAATAAAAAGATACCATTGGAATTACTTCCACAGGGAATGTTAAATAGTCCAGCCTTTTGTCAATATTTTGTGCAACAGCCATTAGAAATAATTTGTAGGCAATTTCCTCAGTCTAATATTTATCAATACATGGATGACACTTTGTTGGCTGATTCTGACAGATGCTTTAAAGAAAATGTTTAAGGAAACACAAAGAATTCTGCCATGCTGGGGGGTTACAGATTGCTCCAGAAAAAAAATACAAAGAGAAGATTCACTTAAATTATTTGAGTTATAAAATTAGACAAGAAAAAAATTGACCACAAAAGGTATGGTTTCATAGAGATCAATTGCAAACTCTTAATGATTTTCAAAAATTAATGAAAGATATTAACTGGCTGAGGTCTATAATTGGGTTAAGTACTTATGAGTTAAGTAATTTATTTCAAACATTGCAAGGAGATTCAAATTTAAGCAGTACAAAATGTCTAACAGCTGAAGTATAAAAAGTTGACTCTTGTAGAACAAAGACTGCAAGAGACATATGTGGATTGCATTGATTCTAAACTTGATTATATTCTGGTCATTTTACCTTCAACTCATTTCCCTAGTGGACTCTGTGCAAACAGAAAATAGTATTATGGAATGGATTTTCTTTTTCTTTTCTTTTTAAAAAAGATTTATTTATTTTATGTATGTGAGTACACTGTCGCTGTCTTCAGACACACCAGAAGAGGGCATCAGATCTTATTACAGATGGTTGTGAGCCACCATGTCGTTGCTGGGAATTGAACTCAGGACCTCTGGGAAAGCAGTGTTCTTAACCACTGAGCCATCTCCAGCCCTGGAATGGATTTTCTTAGCTCATGAACAAAGTAAAAAATCGAAGATATATATAGAAGAGATTTCTGAATTAATTATAAAAGGTAGAATAAGACTATGTCAATTGTCAGAAACAGATCCAGCTGAAATTGTAGTATCTCTTACTAATGATGAAATTATGTCATTATAAGTGATCAATAAAGATTGGCAAAGAGATTTTAGTAATTACTTGGGAGAAATTAATAACAAATATCCAAAACCAAACATATATTTTATATAAAAAAAGAACTATTTGTATTCTTTAACATATTAATAAAGAGTACAATTCCAGAAGCACCAACATTCTATTTGGATGTAAACAAGATGGAGATGGCAGGTTATAAGTCAGACAAAATAAGCAAGATAATCAAAGTCCATATACCTCTGTTCAAAAATCAGAATTGTATGTAATCCTTATGGTATTACTAGATGATCCTCAATCTTTTTACATCATCACTGATTCTTTATATGCAAAAAGAGTTGTTTTGCATATAGAAACTGCTGAATTTGTTCCTGATAACTCAGAATTAACTTTGCTATTTATACAATTACAACAAGCAATTTTACTTATATTTGGTCCCATACATGTTTGCCAGGTCCAACGGCAAAGAAATGACGAATAGGACAAGTGTTAGAAGCCTCAAAATTTCATGAGAAACAGCATGTTAATGGGAAAAGTTCAAAGAAAATATTTGCTATTACTTGACAATAAACAAAAATATATAAAAAAGTAAAAAAAATGTCTTACATGTTCTCTATACAAACAAATCCCCATTGCCTGTTGGTTGTAACCCTAGGGATAACAAAAGAAATGACATCTGGTAGGCTCAGATATTTTGGTCATCCTGATAAGTCCTTAGAAACAGTGATCATGGGAGTGTTCACAGAACTTTGTTTATTGCCTTGCTTGTTCTTTGACTATTTGTGTTTATTGTCTTGCTTGTAACTTGACTATTTGCATCTATTGTATTGCTAGTTCCTCAACCTAGAACTGACCTTAATACTTGCATGTAATTAAAATGGTATAAAAGCAAAAAGGAGGAGGGGGTTTCTAGGGAGGGGAAATGGGGAAAGGAGATGACATCTGAAATGAAAATAAATAAAATAGCTAATTAAAAAAAAGAAAGAAAATAAGAAAGAAAGAAATGAAGAAAAAAGAGAAAGAAATGACATCTGGTTGATGGATGTTTTCCATTTTGCAGAATTTTAAAAACAAAAGTATGTACACCGTACTATTGACACGTACTCAGGGTTTCAATAGGCAACTGCTTTATGTTCTAAAACATCTGATTGTTTAATTACACATTTATTGGAAATAATGGCAATTATGGGAATACCTATCTGAGTTAAGACTGATAATGCTCCCACATATGTATCAAATACTATGAAGCAATTCTTTGCATATTACAATATAAAACACATTATTGGTTTACTAAACCATCCCATAGGCCAAGCAATTGTAGTAAGAGTCAATTGTACCTTAAAGGAGATGCTTATTAAATAAAAAGCAGGAATAAAACCTCCCAGGACAGACTAAATAATGATTTATTAATTTTCAATGTTCTTTTTTTTGTTTTGTTTGTTTGCTTGGGGTTTTTTTGTTTGTTTGTTTTGGTTTGGTTTTGGTTTTTCGAGACAGGATTTCTCTGTATAGCCCTGGCTGTCCTGGAACTCACTCTGTAGACCAGGCTGGCCTCGAATTCAGAAATCTGCCTGTCTCTGCCTACCAAGTGCTGGGATTAAAGGCATATACCACCACTGTCCAGCTAATTCTCAATGTTCTTAATGTTGGTGAAAAAGGAACAATAGCAGCTGAGAAACACTGGGTTATTGAAAAAACTGAGGAAATAGGCCAACCAATATACTATAAAGATGTGTTGACATTAGAATAGAAACATGCAATAGTTTTAAGATGAAGACATGGTTATGCTTATGTATCTATAGAGAATGAGACCATTTGATTACCAAGAAAAATGATAAAGATTAGATCTGACCAGGGAAAACCTCTTATCAGCTGAGACATGAATGTCTTCACAAAGCAAGTAGTCCAATAGCAAATAGCTATTCACTCTCACATTCTATCTCAGTTACTAATTTCTCCAAAATATGCATGCAAATCAATTTCAAAAGGGCTCTAGCCAAAATCATCGATCACACAGAAACTGGATAACACAGAGACTGGAAAGAAAATGCTACGGCTAGCTTTCTTAAGACTAACCATTTTTTCCAATGTTGTTTTAGGCGCCCCCCCCCCAGGAATTCTTTGCCCCAACTCAGCAGGAAGAAATTACAAGAAGACTGTCATCACAGTGTCTTAAGTCAGGGTAGATGGTTTTGGTCAATTTATGTGTTACATATTGTCATTTTATGGGATGATTTACAAATAATAATAGTTATGGTCAGGGAGGAAACAAAATAAATTTAAATCAGGGATTACTCTCTTCTATCTAATAATGGAGAAATGGAGAAGAAATGGAATAACAATAACAAAAATAAAAAAATAAATCTGCTAGTCTTAAATATTTTACTTTGACTTCCAGTCTGCAACTCCACTGGGGCATATCTGCATGTCAGCCTCTCTCCCCACTCCACAGTCTGCAGTTCTCCCAGGAAATCTGCTGCAACCCAAGGCACAGGTGAGACTTCCACCCAAATGGATCCCAGTGGACATAGGACCCCTCCCCTTTCTGGGACCCCCATCTCCCATCCTGTCTACACCTCTGCTGGGGGGGGAGTTGGTATGCTTGCTTCTCTCCCACATCCCACAGCCTGCCCATCTCCCAGGAGATCTGCTATAACCAGGGACACAGGTCATGGGAGAACTGCCCTAACCAAGGACACAGGAGGACTGCTCTAACCAGGAACACAGGAGGCTTTCTCTAACCAGGGACACAGGAACCAACCCCCCACCCCTAGCCAGAGACAGCACTGCCTGTGTCCCAGGAGGTCTGCTCTAACGTGTCACAGAGCTCTACTTGCCTCCAAGGAGGCAGACTCCAGAGACAGCCAGGAAAGGTTAGCAGCAGAGATAACCAGATGGTGAGGGGCAAGCACAAGAACATAAGCAACAGAAGCCAATATATTTTGGCACCACCAGTGCCCAGTTATCCCACCACAGCAAGCCCTGGATTCACCAACACATCTGAGAAGCAAGATGCTGACCTAAAATCCCATCTCATAAAGATAACAGAAACCTTTAAGGAGGATATAAACAACTCACTTAAAGAAATACAGGAAAACACAGGCAAACAGGTGAAGGATTTGAATAAAACGGTAAAAGACCTAAAAATGGAAGTAGAAACAATAAAGAAATCACAAATGGAGGCAACCCTGAAGATGGAAAACCTAGGAAAAAGATCAGGAGCCACAGATGCAAACAGAATATTTCCACCAAAGAAAATACAAGAAATTAATAATCTCACAACAAACCCAAGAGAAGAGAATTACACACACATAATAACACCTTCAACAATAAAAATAATAGGAAGCAACAATCACCAGTCTTTAATATCTCTCAACATCAATGGACTAAATTCCCCAGTAAAAAGACATAGGCTAGAAATGCAAGAAGGATTCGACGTTTTGCTGCATACAAGAAACACACCTCAGTGAGAAAGACAGCAAATGGTCCCAAGAAACAAGTGGGAGTTGCCATTCTAATATCCAATAAAATAGAGTTTCAGCCAAAAGCTATCAAATGAGATGGGAAAGAACATTTCATAATCACCAAAGAAAAAAAAATCCACGAAGATGAAGTCTCAATTCTGAACATGTGTGCCCAAATACAAGGGCACCCACATTCATAAAAGAAACTTCACTAAAGCTCAAAACACATGATGAACCTCACACTGCAATAGTGGGAGACTTCAACACTTCACTCTCACCAATGGACAGGTCATTGAAACAGAAAGTAAACAGAGACACAGTGAAACTAATAGAAGTTGTGAACCAAATGGATTTAACAGATATATACAGAACAACTCACCCTAAAACTAAAGAATATAAATTCTTCTCAGCACCTCATGGTACCTTCTCCAAAACTGACCATATCATCGGTCACAAAACAGGCCTCAACAGATACAAGAAGATTGAAATCATTCCATGCATCCTGTGAGATCAGCATGGACTAAGGCTAGACTTTAAAAACCACAGAATCTCACATACTCATGGAAACTAAACAAATCTCTACTCAATGATAACTTGGTCAGAGAAGAAATAAAGAAAGAAATTAAAGACTTTCTAGAATTCAGTGAAAATGAAGACACAGCATACCCAAACTTATGGCCCACAATGAAAGCAGTGCTGAGAGGAAAATTCATAGCACTAAGTGTGCTTGTAAAGAAATTGGAGAGATCCTACACTGGCAACTTAACAGTACACCTGAATGCTCTAGAACAAAAAGAAGCAAGCACACCCAATAGGAGTAGACAACAGGAAATAATCAAACTTGTGGTGGAAATAAACCAATTAAACACAAAGAGAACAATACAAAGAATCAACAAAACCAAGAGCTGGTTCTTTGAGAAAATAAACAAGATAGATAAACCCTTAGCCAAACTAACTAAAGGACACAAAGACAGCATCTAAATCAACAAAATCAGATATGAAGAGGGAGACACAACAACAGAAACTGAGGGAATTCAAATAATCATCAGACCTTACTACAAAACTGGAAAATCTAGATGAAATGAATAATATTTTAGACAGATACCACATATGAAAGTTAAATCAAGAGCAGGCAAATCTAAACAGTACCATTACCCCTAAGGAAATTCAAGCAGTCATTTACAAAACCTCTCAACCATAAAAAGGCCAGGGTCAGATGGGTTTAGTGCAGGATTCTACGAGACCTTCAAAGAAGCGCTAATACCAATACTCCTCAAATGATTCCCCAGAATAGAAACAGAAGTAACACTACCTAATTCATTCTATGAAGCTACAGTTACTCTGATACCTAAACCACACAAAGACCCAACAAAGAAAGAGAACTTCAGACCAATTTTGCTTATGAATATTGATGCAAAAAATTCTCACAAACTGAATCCAGAACACATCAAAACTATCATTTACCATGATCAAGTAGGCTTCATTCCAGGTATGCAGGGATGGTTCAATATACAAAAATCCATTAATGTAATCCACTATATACACAAACTCAAAGAAAATAATCACATGATCATCTCATTTGATGCTGAAAAAGACTTTGACAAAATTCAACACCCCTTCATGTTCAAAGTCTTGGAGAGATCAGAAATTCAAGGCCCACACATAAACATTATAAAAGCAATATACAGCAAATCAACAGCCAATATCAAATTAAATGGAGAGAAACTTGACGCAATCCCACTAAATCAGGAACAAGACAAAGCTGCCCACTCTCTCCCCATCTATTCAATATAGTACAAGAAGTTCTAGCTAGATCAATAGGACAACAAAAGGAGATCAAGGGAATACAAATTGTAAAAGAAGAAGTCAAGGTATCACTATTTTCAGATGATATGAGACCCCAAAAATTCTATCAGAGAACATCTATAGCTGATAAACAACTCCAGAAAAGTGCAGATATAAAATTAACTCATACAAATCAATAGCCTTTTTTTATTTTTTATTTTTTGTTGTTGTTTTTTTTTTTTTTTTTTTTTTTTGGTTTTTTTGAGACAGGGTTTCTCTGTATAGCCCTGGCTGTCCTGGAACTCACTCTGTAGACCAGGCTGGCCTCGAACTCAGAAATCTGCCTGTCTCTGCCTCCCAAGTGCTGGGATTAAAGGCGTGCGCCACCACCGCCCGGCCTTTTGTTGTTTTTTTGAGACAAGGTTTTTCTGTATAGCCCTGGCTGTCCTGGAACTCACTCTGTAGACCTGGCTGGCCTCGAACTCAGAAATCTGCCTGCCTCTGCCTCCCAAGTGCTGGGATTAAAGGCGTGCGCCACCACTGCTGGGCTAATAGCCTTCCCTTTATACAAATGATAAACGGGCTGAAAAAGGAAAGAGGAAATAACACCCTTCACAATAGTCATAAAAAATATCAAATATCTTGATGTAAGTCTAACAAAATAAGTAAAAAAAATCGTATGACAAGAACTTTGAGTCTCTGAAGAAAGAAATTGAGGAAGACCTCAGAAGATGGAAAGACCTCCCATGCTCATGGTTTGGTAGGATTAACATACTAAAAATGGCCATCCTACCAAAAGTAATCTAAAGATTCAATGAAACCCCCATCAAAATTCCAACTCAATTCTTCATAGACATTGAAAGAGCAAATTCTGAACTTCTTATGGAAAAACAACAAACAAACAAACAGGGTAGCAAAAACAATTCTCAACAATAAAAGAGCTTCTGGAGGAATCACCATCCCTGATCTCAAGCTGTACTAAAGAGATATGGTGATTTAGAAACCTTATGGCAGCCGGGCAGTGGTGGCACAGGTCTTTAATCCCAGCACTTGGGAGGCAGAGGCAGGTGGATTTCTGAGTTCAAGGCCAGCCTGGTCTACAGAGTGAGTTCCAGGACAGCCAGGGATACACAGAGAAACCCTGTCTCAAAAAACCAAAAAAAAAAAAAAAAAGAAAGAAAAAAGAAAAAAAGAAACCTTATGGCATTGGTATATTGGTATAGAGATAGAATTGAAGACTCAGCAATAAATCCATACACCTATGGACACTTGATCTTTGACAAAGAAGCCAAAACCATATAGCATCTTCAACAAATGATGCTGGTCTAACTGGTGGTCTGCATGTAGAAGAATGCAAATTGATGTATATTTATCTCCCTCTACAAAGCTCAAATCCAAGTGGATCAAGGACCTCAACTTAAAACCAGATACGCTGAATCTAATAGAAGAGAAAGTGGGAAAGAGCTTTGAACACATTGACACAGGAGAAAATTTCCTGAACAGAACACCAATGGCTCAGGCTCTAAGATCAACAACTACAAATGAAACTGAAAGGCCTCTGTAAGGCAAAGGACACTGTCAATAGGACAGAACAACAACCTACAGATTGGGAAAAGTTCTTTACTGATCCCATAATCTGATAGAGGGCTAATATCCAAAATATACAAAGAACTCAAGAAGTTAGACTCTAAAAACTCAAATAACCCAACTAAAAATGGGGTACAGAACTAGACAGAGAATTCTCAACAGAGGAATCTTGAATGGCTGAGAAGTCCTCTCCCTTGCTCCTGGCTAACTGCTGTCAGCACTGGCTGGGCCTGTACTTCTCATTCTGATTAGATGATAGTGGGGTTCTGAGTCTTAAAATGTGTGACCAATTATGTAAATTATGTAGTATAATGTAATGTAAAAAATGTAATGTAAGCATTCATTTAGTCACATTAATTGTCCTTAATACGAACTATACCTCTTTCAAGAAGCGTCAGTTCACAATTTGACTAATGCACTAAGACTAGTGGGAAATGAAACTTGACACCAAACCTTAAGTGGACCCCAGACATTGTCACTATTGATTCCACCATGGAAGTACCATTCAGGCAATAAAACTGTATATAGTTTGTACCATTTGTCAAACAATAACTAAGGCCTAATCCATCAAAGTCCATAGTTCTGGGAAAGTCTCTAAATGTACTAACCTTACGTTTTGGCTTTTGTATTTCTGTTTCTGGCTAACTGTTCTTGCTAACTGAAATATGGCAACCCAGGTCATGGTTTGGGTGCTTTAAAACCCACCCTGAGAAAGGATCTGGGCTACACTTGTTGGGAACAAGCAAAAAAGTACCCTGAGTACTGCCATTTTGTTTCCAGACTCCATTATTAATAATAAATGAAACAAAGTCCAAGTTCCCAGGCCTTACAGGATCTGGGTATTCCCCAGTAGCTGACCAGCTTCTTTTATTCATCTTTTCATTTCTAAACCATGACTGTTCCTTACCACAATTTCTGTTATTCATCTTTTGTTCCCCAAAATATGACTGTTCCTAACCACAAGAGAATAAAAGGATTTGATTGGTTGGATTGCAAAACCTATTTTCTGTATTGGTTGATGTAGACCAAACACATAAGGAAAGCCTATATTCCTAAATCCTGATTGGTGAAAAAAAAATATAACTGTATCTTGGCACAGATGTTTATGGGGGTAAGATGGCAGTTCAGCTCTGGAGTCTGTTCTGTGGCCCGGATCAGTCAGTAGTGGCTTGATTATGATACATTTTTGTCACCTGCTTTGACCTGGTGTTTTGAGTTGTTTTGGATCTAAGTGGACCCCATCACACTGGGATCCCATACATCCAGTGTTGTCATTGGCTGACTAATAAAGACTTTGTATTTACTTAAACCCACATCCAAGTGGTCTTCTCTAGTGGACTCCCCACAACATTTTCTGGGTTGTTGTTAATGCTGATCCGTCAGAGCATCTGGCCCTCAGGTCACAGCTTTCCTGGATGTGTATCTGTCATTCCGTTATTATTGGTTGCCCCAGTTAGGTCAATCCTTATCCTGCGCAGAGTATGGCAGTTAAAATATTCAGACTCCATGTCATATTACAGGGTGAAGGGCGTCTTTCTTTTCCCGTACCCCTAATTTTCTCTTTCTTTCATGCCTCCATTTCATTCTTATATGAAGAACTTGGAAGTCTATGTTAACAAAATCTAACACGTCTGACGAAGCTTTTCCCAATATCTTATCCCCTATATTGGACCATACAGATGCTTCTTGATTTCAAAGAGGCCATTTTCTGAAAAAATTCTTAATGAGTTGAAAATATCAAAAATCAAGGATGCATTTTAATACACCAAACGTACTGTCTCAGTCACTGTTCGATGGCTGTGAAGAAACACTGACCAAGGCAATTCCTGTAGGAGAGGGCATTTAATTGGGGACTTGCTTACAGTTTCAGAGGATTAGTCCATTGTCATCATGGCTGGACACATGGCATGGCAGGAAGCAGGTGAGTGCTAGGACAGTGGCTGAGAGCTACATCTTGATTCATAAGGAGAGAGAGAGAGAGAGAGAGAGAGAGAGGAGAGAATCTCACATGAGCTTTTGAATCTCAAAGACCACCCCGAGTGACACACAGCCTCCAACAAGGTCACATACTCTAATCTTTCCACACTCTGGTGACTAGGCATCATATACATGAGTCTTTGGGTGGCACATCCATATTCAAACCATCACACCTACAAAACGCCATAACCAGCAACACAGTGGGTGCTCGAGTACTATTGAGATACTCTATGACAGCCTGGTTGCTTGGTAATTAATGCTCACTGCCTCTGCACAAAGAAAAACTGCATATAACCCCAACTTATATTTGTTTATGTTTTCGTATTTGTTTGGGGTTATGTGCACATGAGTGCAGGTACACACAGAGGCCAGAAGAGGGCACTGGAGTCCCTGGATCTGTAGTACAGGTCATTGTGAGCTGCCTAATATGGATGTTGGTAAATAAACTCGGATCCTCTGCAAGAGAGTATGCACTCTGAACTGCTAAGACACCTTTCCAGTCCAACTCTAGTCTAGATAAAGATCCAAATTCTAAATTACAATTGCAATTTTTGTTGAATGAATGTCACTTTCAGACTATTGTAAATTTCTTTTAAAAAGTAAGTCAAATTAAGTTTGGAGTTGCATATGTCCTAAACTTGAATCTAATCACACTCTCTCTCCCTACTCCACACCCACCTTTGAAATGTTATGAGTTTTGTTTTTTGGTCCTAAAATTATTGAATTATACTATATATTTCCTGTAGCATGTGCCTATAAACTTCTAAAAGTTATCTCTGTTTTTGTACTTCAAGTTTGTTTGTTTGTTTTTGAGTCATGGTCTCACTATGTATTTCTTGCTGTTCTGAAACTCACCATATTAACCAGGCTGGCCTGAGACTCAGAGAGAGGCCTCTGCCTATACCCTCAAAGTCCTGAGATTAAAGATATGCACAACCTTTATGTGTGCATCCAACATATACCAAGGATCTTTTTTATTGGGGGGAGGGGAGTTCGAGACAGGGTTTCTCTGTGTAACCCTGGCTGTCCTGGAACTCATTCTGTAGACCAGACTGGCCTCGAACTCAGAAATCCGCCTGTCTCTGCCTCCCAAGTGCTGGGATTAAAGGCGTGCGCCACCACCACCCGGCAATTATGGACAATTATTACGTCTAGTTCTATCATCCATCTGTAGGTCTCTCCACCAGGAGCCACAAATTTTAATACCTGATCAAAGCAGGCAATGATAATCACCGTACCCTCTACCCGGAGTCAGTGACTAATCTTCCCTGTCTTACTTCTGAACCGCAGGCGAAAATCCCCACGCGATTCAGACAAATCAGTTTATCTTTTCTAATAGCAAATAATCCCTATTTTATAAATTCACAGTTAAATCAGTCTGCCCCAATATGAAGGCTTATTCTTACTCCGGCTCTCTGACTCACAGCAGCCAACTTGTATACATCTGTCTGTAGGTCTCTGCCTAGAGCCACAGACAAATTTTCCCTATCTATCATTGTTCTGAACCACGGGCCAGATACCCCATGTGAGTCGGACAAAACTGTTTCTGAATCTATATTAAAAGCAAATAGTCTTAATTATAATTCACAGTTTAAATCTTTCTGCCCTAAAAGTAGACAGAGAGATTCTTTTTCTAACAAAAAGCAGCCTACAATTTCCACAGCAGGGGACCTCAGCCTGCAAGCACTTTCTTTTGTTTCAAAGTTCCCATGCTGGAGTCACAGGACTTGTCCTGTGTGACTTGTCTCAGCCTTACTCACTCACTTTTTAAAACAAATTAAAAAGAATACAACTATAAGTCTCAGGTAAGTAATCTTACATTTCTAGTGAATTCTTGCCCAAAGTTGGCGCACCACCTGTAGCGGGAGGATTTTAAAAAACAGGACGGCTTCAGCTAGCTCTTGGGCCACAGCCATGTTCCTGCTCTAAGTTCCTGCTCTGACCATGGCACCTGCTAGCCAGGAGCGCTGGCCCTGGACCCACGAGACATTGGTGTGGCTCTTGCCTCCACCGGTCAGCTTCTTGGAGTCCACA
Organism: Mastomys natalensis; assembly: GCA_021653895.1. Lineage (NCBI taxonomy): Eukaryota > Metazoa > Chordata > Mammalia > Rodentia > Muridae > Mastomys > Mastomys natalensis. The sequence goes on from JAJTUV010001681.1 coordinate 213,671, forward strand.
GCTCTAAACCTGTCTCCATGCTCTGTAGGATTCCTGCCCAAGGAATCTAAAGGACGTTGGCCAACACAGGATGGTTGGTTATTTTCTCTGATGGCCTCAATTCATATCTTCTAAATAGAGGATCCATGTGAAGGAGGCCAGTGGAAGGATTTCCAGGATCCCTATTCCAGTCTGAGTGTGGAAGGCCACACCCGTCACCACATCCTCAGACACCATCACTCAGTGACTGGTGACTGTAACCAGTCTCAGCATCTGTAGACACCCAGGTTTCTCTGCACTGAATGGAATAGAATTGTCACTGTTATTTCTTTCTTTATATACTAAATTCCTTAAAAGCAGTTTTATGTGTATAGTGTGTTTTGCATGCTTGTATATCTGTGGGCCACCAGCATACCTTGTACCTACAGAGGCCAGAAGAGGTTTTGGATCTCCTAGGACTGGAGGTTAAGTTGTTTGTGAGCCATCATGTGGTTTCTGGGAATTGAATCTGGATCCTTTAAAAGAACAGTCAGTGCCCTCAACTGCTGATGCATCTCTCTAGCTCCCTAGACATCTTTAGAGTTTTTTAAAACCAGCTGTTCCTCAGTGTAAATGCATGCCATACGTATGTGTGTGTGTGCAGACAGAGGCCAGAACAGGTCAATCAGATCTAGAGTTGGAGTTACAGACAATTGGAAGCCACCTGATGTGGGTGCTGGGGATTGAATTCGGGTCCACTGGAAGAGCAATACATACTCTTAATCCTTGAAATATCCGTCCAATGTTTGAAACGTAATTTTATTTTACAGTTGGAGAGATTTCTCAGTGGTTAGAGCACCTGACACCCACATACTATAGCTCACAACAAGCTGTGTCTCTGCATGGGATTAGATGTCCACTTTTGGCCTCCAAAGTAGACACGAGACATAAACTCACATACACACAAAACGCAACACCCATGGACACACACACAAGATCCGCACAGGATGGAAATCCGTCTCTCCTGTGGAGAGGCGTGGCTCACTCACATGACATAGCTTTAGAAGGGGTGAGTGTGGAGCCAGGAAGGTGGAAGGGAAAGGGGGGATTCTCAACACATGGCTGCAACCTCCCCTCTTGCCCTCGAGGTTCCATCCAGAGTCTGATATAAATGACTTCATTTTGGCTTCACACCGTTCATACCTGCAATTTTTATCACTTGGCTCCTAATGGAAAATTATAAAGGGATAACTCAAACATTATGCAATTTCAGTTGTTTTATTACTCATACACTTTCAAGTTTCTAGTACCTTAGAAAACATGTCTGCGATATCGTCAGCTTGTCAGGATCTAGAATTCCCTGGGGGAGGAGCCGCTAGCCGTGACTATGAGGGTCATTTAGGTGAGTTAGCCTCTGGGTGTGTCAGTGAGGGATGATCTGTGTGAGGTTAAGTGACGTGAGAAGACACACCTTGAAAGCAGTAGCCTAGCCTACATAATTTGGAGAAAGCTAGCTGACAATGAGCAAGCCACTCTCCCTTTGCTAGTGCAGACAGTGTGACGATCAGCCCCAAGCTCCTCCCACCATGACCTCTTGTTGCAGTGAAGGACTGAACCAAGAGCAACAACAAACATTTCCTTCCTTCTATTGCTTTCTCAGCTATTTGCCCTAGGAACAGGAAAATTAATACATTATCATACAGCCATCTGTCCTTGATTTACAATTTAATTCCATTTGTTAAACATCATGTGCATGACTTAGATTCCTTTACATTTATTGAGACTTGTTTTATAGCCCAGAATATATAGCTTATGCCAATAAATGTTCCCTGTGCATGTAAGAATTCTCTTGTCATTGGGAGGAGTGTTGCATAAAACTGAGACCAAGTAGGTTGTGTCAATATTAATAAAAACAGAGAATAAACGTCTTAAAGACAACTCGGGAACAAGCAGACAACTGCAATATGGAAGATGTACATACAAGAGAACATAGGCTAATTTAGGGAGGTCAAGAAAGGTAAGGGTTTGTAAACAGAAGATAGAGGTCAGAGAAGTTGTTTTGAAACACCGTTGCCTCTAAGAATCAATAACAAGATGACATCAGTCTATAGTTACCCAACAGATGTACTCACAGAAGTACTGTGTGTGTGTGTGTGTGTTTGTGTGTGTATGTGTGTGTGTGTGTATAGAGTCGAAATGGGCCTTATACACAAGTATGGTATTCAAAGAAGAATAAGAACTATTTCTGCTATAAGTGTGTAAATGAAAGCTATAACTTCATGGCGTCTGGATTCCATTAAAATTTAACTATCTCCATTTTGATATGCTGTTTAATTCAACTATGCACTGTTGCTTTTCTCTGTCCTATTAATTATTGCGACTGAAACCATTTCAATGTGATGGTAGATTTGGCTGTCATTCCTTATTACTACCTTATTACTTTCCAGGCTTTTCCCCTGTTTTGTGTCTGAAGCTGTGCTATTAGGAGTGTTTTTAGTTTATTTTAGTCGTTAGGAGGGTTTTACTATGTACTTCTAATTGGCTTCAGTCTCAGACATGTAGCTAGCTTGCTGTGCATCCCCATTGCTGGGATTAAAAGGCATGTCTTACCACCACACCCAGCCATGTTTATTTTTGCTTGATGACTTGCCCTCTTTATTTATGCTGGCAGTGTTGTGTGTCCCCAGTCTGCCCTCGATTATCAAATCAACCTGAGTCTTCTTTTCATTATCGTGAGGATGACCACTTTTAATCTGCTAGGTTATTGAACTTGAACATATTTTCTCTAGTTAATACTTGGTTGGGTCTGACTTGTTTTCAAATACTCATTGTTTTCATCCTCCAACGTGAGGTAAATTACTGTCTGACACAGCTCTGTGGATAAATACGGATGTGTTCCTCAGTCACATTTTTCTATCTAGATAACAGGGACACTGAACTCTGTGAGAGTGCGGAACATCTGGCTCTCTGAAATCGCTTTCAGACTACCACGTTTAAAACCAACAATTCTTTAGTTCAGTCTTTTCAAATTTACCATAGATCCTACCAGGTCACAGGTAGGCGGAACAGGCAAGGGGTAATCAAGCCAGTTACATCCCCTTCTGATCTTACTTCCTGTTCTGCATGTCAGTCCGATCCGCGGGATTGGAAATCAGTGGCGCGCGGAACCGGAAGTACCTTTTGAGCACCACGGGAGCTTTTAAGGCTATGCCTTTTTGGAAAAAAATCCCTGAAACCACCGGGCACAGCTCCCAGGTGGGCTGGCCCAAGTAGCGTGACCGAATCTCCCGGAACCTCAGAGAACTGAGCTTCCCGGAGTCCCGCCGCAAGGACTGCATTTCCCAGGGTCCACCGCGCCGGAAGTAACGGATCGAATTCCGGTGTCGTGCATCGCTACCGTGAAAAGTCAGGGTTTTCTTGTAGGTGGAAGAAATCGCTCTTTGGCCTACGTCCCCATAGGGACCGGAGCCAGCAGGCTGGTTGTGTAGGGTGGTATGGGGTGGGTGATGTTGATATTTGTGTGAATGTGTAGGGACGGTGAAGAGTGAATGTCTGTCTGTCTGTCTGTCTGTGTACACGCACCTTGAGGTCTCTGCATTATCTGTGTCACTAAGCTTGTAGCTTTCTGCTCCTTCTTTCTTTTGCAGGCACAGGGACTGGAGCAAGGAAGGGTCAGGTGCAGAATCTGAAGGGAAGCTTCCTCTGAGGTACAAGAGCATTTGATGCCGGAAGTGCCTCCGAGGGTCGCCTAAGGCGGCTGCTACTTGTTAAGTTCCTTAGGTTTCCCATGTGAGTGTTGAGGGAAGTGATGGAAAATGCTCGCTGAGGATGCTGTCAGATATAGTCCCGAACCTCAAGCTTCCTAAGGCTCCCCGCTTTGGCCATTATTCCAAAGGAGGGCGGCAGAAGCATGACACCATTGTTGCTGCCCATCTAAGACTCAAGGACGAGTTTGCGCTTTCTCTCTGGGTGAGGAAGGAAGCTTTAGTTTTAGATTATAGAATTGTCAGTAAACGAAGGAGTAACAGGCAAACTGATAGCACCAATTTTGTGGCCCTTACTTTGTTTCTTCCCTTCCCACTTATTATTCTCATTATAGTGTCAGTGATCCTTGACATCTCTCGATAATCAGACCCTTTTCCCCTAAGACTTTATAGATAGGAATCTTCAGAAGTTAACCTTAGGAATTTCAAACTCGAATCAATTCCTATCCATGGCTCACACAGAGCAGATGGACTTTGATCTTTATAGACCTCCCTTTCAAAGCAGGTGCCGGTGCTGCTTGTATTTAATGCTAAATACTGGCTCCCAAGATCTGGTCCCTACCCCCCTGTGAGCAGATCCTCGAACATACCAGATGATGTTACGTGAACCTTGCTCCTCAATTTAAAACCAATGTTTAAATAAAACTGGGCACAGCCAGTTACTGATTTGGAATAGAGAGAGGTATTGCTTGAGTAACTGGGCTGAGGGTCTCAAGTAGGCACCACCAGGGGAGGAGGAGGAGACTAGAGAACAGGAGGTCTCCGAGAGCCGGACCGACAGCTCCTGCCAGAGTGATATGCCTGCCAGGACACAGCCTGCTGGAGCAGAAATAGCCTGAGAGTTTGAAACAGCAAGATTTGGGAGCTCAGTTGATGGAGTAGCCAGAGTGTCATTTAAGAGATTTAGGTTAGGGGCAATCCCCCATAATTGCACAGAGCCTAATAAATATCATAGTTTGAATCTCGTTCATTTAAGGTTAGATGGGGATGTGTTTAACAGGTGTTCTGTACAGAGAAAAAATTTCTGTTCAGTCTTGAGAATTTTGGGAGTGGGAAAGTGATAGCACTAAATTTGGCATCTTTGAGAGCTAGTAATTTGCCGAGTATGTATGTGTGGAGTAATATTGGCCAGATCCAGGTGAGCAATGCTGTGGTTGAACGTGAGGATGTGGATCTGTGGTGACTGGGTTGGAGTCTTGGTTCTGTCCCCCTCTGGCTCTCTGGTCCTGTCCTGAATCTTAGGATGCCTGTGGTGAAGCCTGTCAGTGCAGTGCCGCCAGATACTAAGGGCCCGGTGGGCTTTAGTTGTTGCTCTGTGAAGCCATTTTGGGTTCATTCTCCTCAGTGTTCTGCAGGACAAGGGAGTGTGAGGAATAATGCGATTACTGTTGGATATTTAAGAAAGTGACCCCCAAAACTCTAGGTTTTATAGTGTACATTTTAATCTCCACATTTGGGAGGCAGTAGCAGGAGATCACTGTAAATTCTGGAGCAGCTTGAGCCACATAACAAGCTCTAGGCTGGCTGGAATACACAGTGACACCTTGTCTCAAAATAACAAAAATACAAACTGAAGGTATTGATGTAAAGCATAACTTTCTCAATTTTTAGATTTTGTGTACAGTGTGATAATTTGAAGACTTTCTAATGCACTAAGTCAGCTTTGTTGTAATGAATAAACATACTATCTGTGCTTCTTAGTCTTTACAAACCATTAGTCACAGTCACCATGGTTCATGATATGTCGCTGAACCTCAGTTGTATACTTAAAACTTTATAGTCTTTGATCAGCATCTTCCCAGCACTACCGTATGGGTCTACATCTCCCATGACCACAATGCTGGGCACTCACATCCAGTAATGAGCATTTACAATTCCTATGAGATAAAACTGTCAAATTCTACATGAGTGAGATTTCAAAGGAGATGTCATCTGTATGCTATAAGCCTCTGTGAGCCTTGATAGGTGGGGTTCCAGTAGGAAGGTCTGCTCACAGTAGGAGGAGCAGCCCAGGTGCAGGGCTAGCTGGATGTCAGGGTGGAAGATGGGTCCCTTCTGCTGGCATCTTCTGGAGGAAGTTCAAGGCAGACATGTTTAGCTCTGCACTCCCACACTGAGCCCTTTGCAATGGGTTGTGTGGGGTTAGGAGAGGATGGTCTTTGTGTAGACTCCTGTGTGCTTCTGATTTGTGTGTGGGAGGCTGTGATTGGTGGGAGGGGAGAGAGTGAGTGGGGATGCTGGAGAAATAAATGTAGTTGTTGAAATGAAATGACAGTGACAAAGTCAGTCTGGGAACATGAAGTCACAATCCCATGAAAGGCTTTCTTTTTGTCCCCAGGGGAGGAAGCCTGAAGAAGAATGGCTGGCTCCAATTCTCAACACACGGTCTGTGTAAGTTGTGTGTCTCTCCTTGACATAGGGGACTTTCATGTCAGGTGACTGCTTCTTGTCTTTCCCTCTTGAAGCTTTCCAGTCATCCAGAATCCCCTCATCCCAGTCTGCCCCTTTACAGTGAGGGTTGGCAGGTCTGAGCACTTCCTGTCTGTGCCTCTTCCCAGCTGATTCTGGGGTTGTCTTTGAATGCATTCCTGCACATGTGCTCTCTGCTTGGTCTGTGGTGAGGGAGGACTGTCGCTGCAGCTGAGGTGTCAGTTCCACAGGGAAACAGGGACTTTGGGGTCTTCAGAGCTTTGAGGTGATGGTCTCATTGACTGCACTGGGAAACCTGATTGACATCTATGGTGCTGTCAGGACTGATGACCCAGGGAGTAAGGAAAGACCTGAAGAGACTTGCTGACCACCTGAAAGGTCTTTTGTTCTTTGTTTGTTTGTTTTGTTTTTACCAAAAATTAAACCTAATATGTCAGTAATATGGACTGGTATATAGTTTATAGATGTCATTCTCATGACTGCAAATCTTTATATCATCTGATATCGTAATAAACAAGGACTCACAGCATTCCTTGAGTATTTTACCCTGACCCCAGTGACATGTCTCCTTGGTGGGGGATAACCTGAAGGATGTGGATGGAGTGGAGAGGCACAGTTATTGGAGATGTAGGTGGGCACAGCCGTCGTTTATGGAGAGCTTGTGCAGTCAGGTGCCTTGAGCATTTCCTTATGGCTCCCTTCCCACGCTTGAGTCCTTTCCCTTCTGGTTTTCCATCTTGAAAGCTTTCCCAATTTCACTCTCCTTGTGTTTGCTCTTTCAGGGGCCAGTGACATTTAGGGATGTGGCTGTTGACTTCTCTCAGGAGGAGTGGGCCTGCCTGGATGCTACTCAGAAGATCTTATACAGGGACATGATGTTGGAGACCTACAGCAACCTTGTCACAGTGGGTAAGGCCTCTGCCCATGAGTGGGGGATGTGTCCTGTACACTGTGTGCTTTCCTCACTCTGAATTAAAGACAGTACCATTTTCTAGTGGTAGCTGAAGCTGGGATGGTGGCTGATTCCTGTCATTGCTTCACTGAGAATGCTGAGGCAGGAAGATTGCTCTGAGTGCAGCATCACCCTCAGATACATTCTGAGTTCCAGGCCAGGCTAGTCTACAGGGTGAGGCCTTGTTTCAAAGAAAACAAAACAAACACAGAAACAAAGTAAATAAAGAGATAAATCCATAAATAGAATCTTGGGCTAGAGAGATAGCTTGGTGGTTAAGAGAGCCAGCTATTCATGTAGAGGATCCAGGTTCAACTCCCAGCACCACAGAGGACTCACAACCAGGTGTAAGTCCAGGACTCTGATGCCCTCCGGCCTCCATGGGCACCAGGCATGCCTGTGGTACTCAGTCATACATGCAGACAGATCCTCACATGCCTGTGGTGCTCAGTCATACATGCAGACAGATCCTCACATGCCTGTGGTACTCAGTCATACATGCAGACAGATCCTCACATACACATGGAATAAACACTAATCAAGAAAATGTTAAAAGAGGGAGCTGAGTCCCTACTTTTTCCCAAAGGAAGGATGTGGGGTTTGTTGGGCTGAAAACAGGACTTCATGAAGCTCGTGCTTGCCCACCCCTGTTGGTCCTCTCAGTGAGCTCTAGGTTCAGGGAGAGACCCTGTCTCAAATAGTAATGTGAAGGGAAATCAACGAAGACACCTAACACACTGGTCTCTGTCCTGTACATGCATGTACATGTGTGCACACAGCCTCCTGAGCACATGCATACTCCTTACATGCATAACTAAATGCAAGAGCCATTATTATTTACTTATTAATGAATCAGTAGTGTTGACTCAAAACCAGAAGTGGACACACTCTGTTTCCTTCAGTGAACACGCCCTTTACCTGCTCTGTAGGGGAAGTTCTAGGGTGTGACGTTTCTTTTTTGTTGAGCAAATCTGAAGAATGAGGAGTAAATGGTTTTCTTTTTTTGTTTTTTGTTTTTTTTTTTTTTGATTTTTCGAGACAGGGTTTCTCTGTGTAGCCCAGGCTGTCCTGGAACTCACTCTGTAGACCAGGCTGGCCTCAAACTCAGAAATCCGCCTGCCTCTGCCTCCCAAGTACTGGGATTAAAGGCGTGTGCCACCACCGCCCGGCGAGGTGTAAATTTTAACAAAGGCAACATAAATAACAATACTTAGAATAATTTTTATGGCTGTGAATGTAGGTCAGGAGTAGACCACTTCTCCAGCATGCTCAAGGCCCTTGTTTCATCACTAGCATTGTGAAATAAATAAAAGGAAGTGTAAAGAATAATGATTTTTGTATTAGCGTAGGTCAGACAATCTTCAAAGTACTTGAGATAGTACTTACATTAGTATCAGTCCTATCAAATAGAAAACATTAATTCAGTCTATTATTATTATTACTACTATTATTATTACACACCTATTATTGTTGTTATTATTATTATTACCACTGCTGCTTCTAATTGCATCTTTTTGAAGCCAGGTCTCAGGTAGCAGGTGCCACCTATCGACTTGCTATGTTGTGACTATGTGTGCGCCACGATGCACAGTTTTTAGATGTAAAATTAAGCATAGAGTCCTATAGCACTTGCCTAAATGAATGGCACGATTAGTGAGCTGCAGAGGTGGGGTTTACACTAGATAGTATAGCCTACGGTTCATGTTCTCCATACTGAGTTATGGTTTCCTCTTAAGTGACAAGCCCCTATCTGCATTTAAGGAGATTAAAACCCTAATCTTAAGCAGCTGGATTCTTACCCAGGTTGCTTTTTTTTTCTCCTCTGAAGTCTTCCCTCAGCATTATTTAGGGTTTTCAAAGTTTTTGATCTGTTTTTTCAAGACAAGGGTGTTGCTATGCAGGGTCAATGGCCTGGCTCATCCCCCTAAACCCCCTTCCATACTGGGCTCTCAAGGCATGATCCACTGTGTCCAGCTCTATACACCTTTATAATAAATAAGTCTGTATTTTTTAAATCTACACAGGCAGGGCATGGTGGCACACACCTACAGTCCTAGCATTTGGGAGGCAGAGGCAAGCAGATCAAGGAAATTCAAGGACACACTGGTGTACGTAGCATGTTCCCTACATCCTGGGATTATTAGAGAGACCCAGGACCTAATAATGAATGAATGAATGAATGAATGAGAGTCTATATAATGAGCCACTTCTTTCTTTGTTTTAAGTGGGAAGTTGCATTTCCAAGCCAGATCTGATCACCTTACTAGAGCAGGAGAAAGAGCCCTGGATGGCTGTGAAGGAAGAACCAGACAGGCTGAGCCCAGGTGAGTAAGAGTGAGGTGAGCCTGCAGCCCTGCCAGGCACTGCCTGTGGTCAGAGAGGCTCCACAGAGCTGACACTGGATGTGGCAAACTTCCTTCAAAGCCCCAGGGCCTGTGGGAAACAAGCCTGAGCCCTGGGAAGGAAGTCAAGGTCAGAGCAGAAGCTGTCAGAGGGGCTTCTGTTTCATGAGTCACTTTAAGTTCTTCTTTTCTTCCTCCCACTGGAGCAGGTGCCCTCTCTGTAACCTTTACAAGTATCTCATTATTGGTGTGTGTGCACACACGTGTGCAGGTATCCACAGAGGCCATAGAGAGGGTCAGCTCCCTGGGCTGGAGTTACAGGTGGCTGCTGGTCCTCTAACCCAGGGCCCCTGGCAGAGCTTTCAGTGTTGTTGACACTGAACCAAAGCTAGGACAGTTTCAGCACCAGTGGAAGCTGTAACACAGGGAGGCATGCCAGATGTTTCAGTTCTGTGTCTTCATGGTCACTGTAGACAGGGTGTGATGGTGTATCCTCTCTGCAGCACTGGGGAGGTGGCAAAGGCAGATCCCTTGGGCTTGCTGGCAAGTCAGCCTGGTTTACTTGTGCAGCTCCCAGCAGATGAGAGACCCTGACTCACAAAGGACAGATGGACAAGCCAGTGAAACATGAGTGCACACAATAGCCTTCTACCTAGTTTGGCAGGGAACTGGATGGCTCTTCTTGGTTGTCAACTTGCCCACATCTGGAATCAACTAGAACCCAAGCAGCTGAGTACACCTGTGAGAGATTTTTGTTGATTAAATCATCTGAAGTGGGAAGACCCCCCTTTGATCCACATCTTTTGAGGTGAGAGGATCCACCTTAAATCTGGGCCACGCCTTGTGGTGCAGCCTGTGACAAGGATGGGAAGGAAGCTGTGCTCTTTGTCTGCTTCCCTCGCTCTGCTGGCAAGTCCAGTGCCTCACTGGTGTGAGAGTCTGCTCCTTCAGCACTTCAGCTTGTGCTGAGGACCAGCTAGAGATCCAGCCTCAGGGACTGAACAGCTACTGGATAAATGGCAGAGTAACATTCTGTTCTCTAAATGTACCACAATTTCATTATGCATTCCTCTGTTGAAGGACATGTAAGGTTTTTTCCAATTCCTGGCTATTCTGAATAGAGCGGCAACAAACATCTTTGAGCAAGTGTCTCTGTAAAAAGATAAAGCTTTCTTTGGGTGTATGCCCAAGAGTGATATGTATGAATCTTGAGGTTGAGGGACTCTCACCTTACCGAGAGACTAACACCATGATTTCCATAGTAACAACTATCAGGTAATTACATTCATAATGTCTAGTCCATTTGTATTTGGCAACTATGAAGAAAGCATTCAACTAACTATCCTAACTTGATGAGTTCAGAGTTCTGTATTTAAATCATTTGCTATCACAACTATAATTTTAACAACCTATAAATATCTTTTCAGACCTTAAAACATTTTCTCAAATCCTAAAAACCATAGACTTAATTGTAAGGCTATAGCTATCTTGTCTTCAACTCCATTAATGATGCCAGAAGAATAAATATTAGCTGAGTAAACATGAAGTACAGCGCAAGCAGCTTCCAAAGCTATAGACATGGCAGCATATTACCGCTAGCAGTCATCCAAGGTTTCTCTGTAAGGATGCCAGTTATCTTTAGCCTTTTGGCTCACTATCTGACAGACATATCTGTCAAGCAGGAATTATGAATGACTTGCTTACCTTGTCCTTATAAAGTCCAGCAGTCAGCTGCTTCCATGTTCTGCTTGTCCTTGACTTAGACAGAATGTTGTCTGCAGTTGAAGCAAGGGCAGTTTCTTTCCCAGTGGCTAGCTTGCCACATAGAAGCAAACTCCATATGGAATTTTTTGGAATTTGGACTAAATGTATTTTTTTTATGCTTTAATCTAGGTATGTTCCCATAGACTCAGGTGTTTGAAGAAGCCTATAGGAGACAGGGAGTGAATGTGGTGGTTTGAACATGCTTGGCCCAGGGAGTGCCACTATTAGGAGGTGTGTCCTTGTTGGAGGAAGTGTGTTGCTGTGGGGGTGGGCAATGAGACCCTCCTAACCACGTGGGAGCCACTCTTCTCCTAGAGGCCATCAGATGAAGATGTAGAACTCTCAGCTATTCCTGCACCATGCCTGTCTGAAGTTTGCCATGCTCCCACCTTGAGATAATGGACTGAACCTCTGAACCTCTGAACCTGTAAGGCAGCTCCAATTAAATGTTGTCCTATAAGAGTTGCCTTGGTCATGGTGTCTGTTCACAGCAGTAAAACCCTAACTAAGACAGGGATCCATAAGAAGGAGGAAAGCAGGTGTTCCACTAGGATCTGCTCATTCCCCTGGGAATGGGGGCCAGGGTTTGGACCTGGAGAAATGGAGGAGAGGTGAAGATCTGCAGTTAGAGCACCTGTTTCACAGACCAGAGTGGTCTTCGAGTTTCCAGGGAAGGCCTGATGGAGTTGTTGGCTGGAATAAAGCAGTTAATATAGAGAAGGAAATTGATTGGTATACATCTGTGTGATGGACTGGAGATGGGGGCAGGGAGGCCAAACAGGCAGTCTGCCACAGAGCTGGGATGAGACTGGGGAATTGTATTTGGAGGAGAGGAGGCATAGGTAAAGATCTGCAGTTAGCCTACCTGTTTCCCTGGCTGGATATCTTTAATCTTCTTAAAAATTCTAAGGAATTCTGTTTTGTTTCTTCTGTTTTTTTTTTTTTTTTTTTTTTTTTTTAATTTTTTTAGCTTGGTTTTGTTTTCTCATGGAGGGTCTCAGTATGTAGACCACATTGGCCTGGAACTCCTGATGCAGCTACCACTGACTTCTTTTTGCTGGGATTGAAATTGTGTACCACCACCACCGCCATCACTACAGATTTTTACCTTCTTTCTTCTTTTAAGAATTTCAAGTCTAGGCCAGTTCTCTTATAACTTAATAGATATTATTATTTATTTGCGTGGTGTTGGCATACATTTTTTTGCAACCTACTTTAGTAAGTGTTTAACCTCTCTCACCTACCATAGGTAGTGGAAGAGAAAAGTTATTAGGATATGGGGAAGTAGACCAGTTTAACAATTGTTCTTTGGGGTGAGCTTGATTCTTGCTTTTTGACAGCAACTCAGTCCCATAGGTAACACCAAATATGACGCAGCAGCTGTGGGCCAGTCCTGTGGCAGGCAGACACCACACAGGAACCAGCAGCTGTTGTAGTTCACTCCTGAAGAAACTGCTCCTGTTCAACTTCTCAGATACTACGTTAGAGCATGGCCATTCATTTAGTAGCTTCTATGTTACAGGAAAATGAAGAATTCTTGCTTTCTCCTTTTCTTTCAGACTTGGAGACGGATTATGATGCTGAAAATATATCTCCAGAAAATCCTATTAATAATGAAAACTTTCTCAAACAGAACATAAAGCAATTAAGTATAACTTTTGACCCAAAGGATTATAGAACTAGAAATGACACCACCAATAGTACATTCCATGGACTACAGGATCGTCAAGGAGATGCTGATCAAAAGGTTACTAACAAGGAAGAAATGCCTGTGTTTACCAGCCAGACTCTTGCTCACAACATAGAAGAGGCATATGAATGTAAAGAGTGTGGGAAGTGCTTTGATTGTAGGTCAACTCTTATTCAGCATCAGAGTATTCATACTGGAGAGAAGCCCTATGAATGTACGGAGTGTGGGAAGGCCTTCAGACTCCCCAACAGCTTACAAGACATCAGAAATCTCACAGTGGTGAAAAACCTTTCAAATGTAATGAATGTGGAAAGGCTTTTCATCTTCCTAGCCTGCTCAAGTACCATAAAACCATTCATACAGGTGAAAAACCATTTGAATGCAGGGAATGTGGGAAGTCCTTCAACCGGGTCTGCAACCTTGTTGAACATAGGCTTATTCATGCTGATGTGAAACCACACAAATGTAATGAGTGTGGGAAAGCCTTTAAACGTCGCTCAAACCTTGTACAACATGAGAAAATTCATTCTGATGAGAGACCCTTTCAGTGTAAGGACTGTGGAAAGGGCTTCATTGTTCTGGCTGAGCTCACTAGGCACCAGAACATTCATACTGGAGAGAAGTCATTCGAATGCCATGAATGTGGGAAAGCCTTCAGACTCCCCCAAGCTTACAAGACATCAGAAGTCTCACAGTGGTGAGAAACCTTTCAAATGTAATGAATGTGGAAAGGCCTTTCTTCTTCCTTACCTACTCAAGCACCATAAAACCATTCATACAGGTGAAAAACCTTTTGAATGCAGGGAATGTGGGAAGTCCTTCAACCGGGTCTCCAACCTTGTTGAACATAGGCTTATTCATGCTGATGTGAAACCACACAAATGTAATGAGTGTGGGAAAGCCTTTATACGACTCAAAAGCCTCATGAAACATGAGAAAATTCATTCTGGTGAGAGACCCTTTCAGTGCAAGGAATGTGGAAAGGCCTTCATTGTTCTGACTCATCTCACTAGGCACCAGAGCATCCATACTGGAGAGAAGTCATTTGAGTGCAAGGAATGTGGCAAGAAATTCAGAACTGCCACACACCTTGTTATACATCAGGCTATTCATACAGATGAGAAACCTTTTGAATGTAATGTATGTGGGAAGGCTTTTCGGCTTCAAGTATACCTTTCTGAGCACCAGAAAATTCACATGGAAGAAAAACCCTTCAAGTGTAAGCTTTGTGGGTCAGCCTTCAGACGTAGGTACCAACTTAGTAAACATCACATGATTCATACTGATGAAAAACCCTATCAGTGCAAAGAATGTGGGAAAAGCTTTCGTCAAAGGTACAATTTTACTGAACATCAGAGTATTCACACTGGAAACAAACCCTTTGAGTGTAAAGAATGTGGGAAGTTCTTTAGACTTAAAATAAACCTTATTCGTCATCAGAAATCTCATGTCATCAGAATCTCAAGGTGAGAGACCTTATGAGTGTAAAGGATGTGGAAAGGCTTTCCATCTTCCCAGTGAGCTTAATAACCATCAAATTGTTCATACAAGTACAAGACCCTTTGAATGCAAGGTATGTGGGAAGTCCTTCAAGCGTGAATCCACCCTCATTCAACATAGTCTTATTCATGGTGGAGTGAAATCATACGAATGTAAAGAATGTGGGAAAGCTTTTATTCACCGCTCAAGCCTGTTCCACCATCAGAAAATTCATTCTGATGAGAAACCTTCTAAATGTCAGGAATGTGGAAAGGCCTTCCTTGGTCTGGCATACCTCACTCGGCACCAGAGCATCCATACTGGAGAGAAATCATTTAGCCGGGCGGTGGTGCATGCCTTTAATCCCAGCACTTGGGACGCAGAGGCAGGCGGATTTCTGAGTTCGAGGCCAGCCTGGTCTACAGAGTGAGTTCCAGGGCAGCCCGGGCTACACAGAGAAACCCTGTCTCGAAAAACTAAAAAAAAAAAAAAAGAAGAAAGAAAGAAGTCATTTGAATGTCTAGTTTCATGAGCATTAGTAGAACTGAAATGAAAGCCTAATTGCACTTTAGATAGTTTAGGAAAAGTCTCATGCTTTTACCCACTATTAAATTTTAAATAATTTTATTCTGGATACATGTAATGGACAGTCAGGAACATGAAAGTATTTGAATTATGAGTCCATTTCTTAAGTATTTGTGTGGTAAAGTTTTAAAATAGAGTCATTGATGAAAAAGTACTTTCTAAAGGCATAAAAACCATAAAAAGTTAAATAGTTAAAACCCTATTATTTGTGCCTTCCCCACACATAAGGATAAACTATACATTTGTGATAAGACAAGAAATTTCTTGGATCCTCCATCTCTTATTCTTGCTGAGAACATTTTAGCTTCAACTATAATTTGATTCCCTTGATGGAGAATCTTGTAGAATATCCAATTCTACTGGAGGTCAAATTGCCTCTGATAATTTATCGTGGCTTCTCTTTAAAACTCTTACTTCAGCTATCTGCTTACCTTGGCATCTGTTAAACTGACTGCTTGGGCAAAAGCTCCCGCTGCAGCTCCTGAGCAAGATAATAGAATGTGGTTTTGGTCTAAATGCTTGGGATTATACTTGGGTCCCAAATACCTGAATGTACTCAGAGCTGGCTGGAATAAAGACTTTGATTTGGCTCTAAACTGTGTCTGAGTGGGCATCTCTGGTGGGCAACCTGTAACACCTTAACAATAGCCAGATTGAAACTACTTATAAAAATACATATGTGAAATTTTATATCCATGTCGATAGCTCGGAATAGTCAACACATATCTGTATCCTCACATAGATTGAAAATTGTCAACAATTTACAAGATGGATCCTGTTTTTCCGTGTATATAGATTTGGGGATGTACCATTAATATATTTTAGAATTGAGTCTGGTAAAGTGTGTCTGAGTCCTAGTTATTATAAAGCTGAATTAGGGGAATCAATTTGGAGGTAAAGGGACTGGAGAGATTGCTTAGTAGTAAGAGCACTTCCAGAGGTTAAGAGGTCTTCCAGAGGTCCTGAGTTTAGTTCCCAGCAACCACATGGTGGTTCACAACCATTTGTAATGGGATTTGATGCCCTCTTCTGATGTGTCTGAAGACAGCTACAGTGTACTCGCATACATAATAAATAAATCTTAATTTTTTTAAAAGTTGGTGGCAAGCCTAGCTATATACTGACTTTAAATCCACTAAGGCAGTATAGAGGCCCCTATTTAAAAAAAAAAAAGTTATAGACATGACATTTTATCTGTTATTACATCAGCCAAGATGGAATGTCATCTATACCATAGGATCAGAAGTGTTCTTAAGGAGAAAGTCAAATTTTATGGCATGCAGAAGTTTGTAATTTACCTCCAAACATTCCTGTTTTAACATGTATATATCCTGAGGAGACTCCCTCCGGTATAGATAGAGATTTGAACTTGCTCTGTCCTTTATTGAATTTTCAGTGTTGATTTAGCCTGGAGTTTTGTTAGCACAGTAGGGATGTTCTCAATCACTCAGTTGCATTCACAGTCCTTAGGTATTGTATTTTCTATCCAGAGGAAATTAGTTTCAGATGAAACGTTTTGAGTAAGAACACATTGTAGATTATGTCTTGTTGTAACATGTCCAGAAAGGTGTCAGCTATCACATTACTGATGAAGTTAAGTTTCATTTGGATACGATGGGTTCTTGCTAGAGCTCTATTAAAAGATCTAGTTTGTTATGGATAAGTAATCTATGTGGAGAAGCTATTACTTCCAAGTATAAATATGTACAGTTTAATCTTGATTAAATACAAATAAAGATTGAAATCAACTTTAAATGGATAGCATAATAATGCATGGTGTAACTTGAACACCATAATTCAAGTTGTGTGATGTAACTGATGCTGTACTCAACATTAAACTCCCCTTCTTTCTTGGTTTATATCTTTTCATCATGTGACCTGTAGTTGGCAAGCTCAAAACCCACCATTGTGTGAAGAGAAATTGATTCCATGCTGTGGCAAGTATGGGTAGTGTTGTAGGGGACACTGATGGTTAATGCAGCAGCACAGAATGGATTTCCCCTTTTGTCCAACCCTGACCAAGGAGGCAATTTTCTCTAAGAGTTCTTTAGAAGAATTAAAGACAGCTGCTAAAAAGATTAACTTTTTCACCCAGTCAGCACTATTAGAAAAAAGAGTTATAAAACTTAGACGAATTTAAAGGTATCTATAGGTCCCAGTTACTGAGAGTAGCTCAAAAGGTAGCAAGAACAGAAACAAAATAATGATTGACAAAGACTTTTGGATGAACTTCAAAGCCACCATCACATTCCCTATTGATGAGTTATGCTACAGATACCCAGCAAAATATTGGTATCCTGCCCTCTTTCAGAAGAATATCTCTTAGCTGAAAGTTGCGTTCCCAATCAAAAAACATCTTTCAGGGGGGGGCAGAGGTGGTGCACGCCTTTAATCCCAGCACTTGGGAGGCAGGGACAGGTGGATTTCTGAGTTTGAGGCCAGCCTGGTCTACAGAATGAGTTCCAGGACAGCCATGGCTACACAGAGATACCCTGTCTCCAAAAACCAAAAAAAAAAAAAAAAAAAAAAAAAAAAAGAAAGAAAGATGTCGAGAGCCAAGCCCTGAAAACTACCTGCTGTTTCAAGAGAAGCTCAGAAAATTGCCTGCTGTTCTGGGAGAGCCAAGCTCAGGAAATTACCTACTGTTCTGGAAAGATTTATCAGTACCAGGTTAAGAAAAGATTTTCTCAGGTCTCAGGTCTCAGGAACTTAAAGAGCGTCTGGCATTTCCTGGAGGCTAGTTGTGATGGTGGGATGGCCCTGGACAGGAATCCCCGCCCCCGTTTTTTGCCCCCTTTTCTCCCTTGCCCAAGACTATATATTATAAACTGCTCCCCCATTAAACGGAGACCTTGACAAAGTTCCATGCTTGGTCTTCGTTCCTTCTCTTGCCCATGTTCCTTTGCAGGTGAGATCCACCTCCATACCCCACGAATAACCAAGACCAGAGGGTTGGGTCAGAAAGAAGGAAAGAAAGAAAGGAAAACATCTTTCAGATTGCTAACAAACATACCCTGCGGTGAGGGCAGAAATCAGTCCCCCAGGATTGGGCAAACACCAAGTTCTACTAAACAGTTCAGCTACTCCTGATCAGACTGAACAATACTGCGACCCTGAAAACCAAAGGGGAAATTGCAGTCCCTATTGCCTGGCTTACTGAGACAGACTTGAAATACACCTCTCCTATCTGTGATGAAGCTTGGATCTCTGATCATAGACTTGTCCAAACTCTGAGAAAAATAATAAAGAAGGTCAAGACTAGTCACCCTATACTCCCAAACCCAAACACTTGCATGAGTCTGATTCCCCAGAGAAATTATGTGTACAGTCTTGAACTTGAAAGATGCATTCATTCTTCAGCCTCCTGTGTTAGAGGTGAGTCAACCCATCTTTGCTTTGGAATGGACAGAGGGAGGTTACACAGGGCAACTTATCTGGAACAGGATGCCCCAAGGATTTAAAAAAAATCCAACCTTCTTTGATGAGACTCTAAGTGCTAACCTCTTGCCCTTTGATCAGAGGTTTAAGGGACCATACTCTCACAATATGTAGATAACCTCCTGCTATCCTCTAAAACTACCATAGATTTTAAAGGCCCCTGGGAACTACTGCAAGTGTTAAAGAACTTGGGCTACACAACATTGGTTCAGAAAGCCCTACTTTGTACATTAGAGGCTATCTGATGAGGGGAGGCAAAAGGAGCCCATCTTAAAATAGGATTACTCCCACCTTGCATATCACAACACCAAAGACCAAGAGACATGTTTGAGAGTTCCCAGGTTCATCTGTATATTTCTGACTCAGGATACCAGAGTTTATGAAAATGGCACCAGTTTTATACACCAGAACAAATCATACACTGGTTACCTAATCTGGGTAGAGACTAAACAAAAGGCATCTGAGGCTTTAGAAACAGCTGACATCAGCTCCAGCCCTAGCACTTCCAGATATCTCAAACCTTTTGATTGGTTTGTTCACAAAATACAATACAATAGGGATTTTAGCCCAAACTTTGGTGCCATGAAAATGCCCTATGACATACCTGTCTAAACAATTGAACTCTGTAGCCACAGGATGACCCTTTGTCTAAGAGCTGTGTTGGGATATACTCATTTATTTAAAAAAAAAAAAAAAGCAAAAGAGTTAACTCTGGGCCAGTATTTTATATTTGCAGCACCCCAATGGTTGAGGTGCTTCCTCTGAGGACCCCAGGATGCTGGCTGTCTAATGCCTGCCTGAGCAAGTACCGGCCCTACTCACAGATCATCCTTGTGTCCAGTCTGAGAAACCCAGCGGCATCAATCCTATGACCTTTCTGCCTGATGAGGACCTAAGGTTTTCATCCACGACTCTCTCAAGATGACATCCCCCTGAAAGATTGTGCGGTACTCTGAGAGTGGAAGCAGCTTCCTAAAAATGAAAGTGCTATGTGGGACCTTGGATAGTTATTTTAGCTCAACTGAGTAGAGCCCAGGTCTTAAGGTCAGGTACCTCAGCCTAGAGAGCAGAGGTCATTGAGGACCCAGACACTCAGATGGGGAAAAGGAAAGTTCACCACCATAGACAGTTGCTATACCCTTACTACCATGCATACACATGATCTGTATAGACAAAGAGGTTTCCTCTTTCGTATTGGGAAAGGACATTAAAAGGAAACAAAATCTTGGCCCTCTTAGAAGCTATTTGCCTTGCCTGTCAAAGTGCTATACTCCACTTCCAAGAACACCACAAAGAGTTCTTGCTATAGGAAACAGGGAAAACATGGGCACTCAAGCTCTGTGGCACAAAAAGGGACCTTTGAAATAGATTTAGTGTCCAGAATAAACTGCCCCCTCTTGTTGGTCTCTAGACTTTAGATGCTAACAAAGTTCTCTGAGCCATACAAAACCCTGGCAGACTATCTCCTCTAAGAAACTACTTCACCTAACACACCTGGATCCAGAGTCCTGCCTGCCACTTTCCAGGAAGCGTGAGGGATCCTCACCCCTCTTTTTCCATCTGGGAAATATTCTTCCACCCCTTAGTTAATTGTTTCCAGCCAGTAATCAGACAAGATTGCTGATTATGCTTAGCCCTTGATTCCCATACAATATAGGTATAGGAGCTAATCAGACTGTCAGCCCATTGATGGAGAAAACTCATTGTGGCTGGAGAACCCAAATTAATATTAGAGGACTTATAAGGGGCTGAATCTTGTCTAGTATCTAAAACCTTTAATCTAGGTGCTTCCTGCTGTTCTGAGGCCTGCTGGAACGTTCTGCCTTGTGGGTTAACTTATCTGGACAACAGCAATGTTGCGGAATCCCTGAGACTACTTTGTGGGCATGTACTAATGGTTTGACTAAATGTGCCTCTTCTGATGCTTTTCAGTCTCAAAGACCTTTTATGAATCACAGTGCACATTTTGCCTCGTGTATACCTATATAATGGAAAGAAGGTAAAGTACATTTCAATATGGAACCTGGACCACAAACTAAAACATGGGCCCTGGATTTGCCATCACAAATTTGCCCTCAATATTGCTTGGCCATTCTCAAGCATTGTAGCTACTGCTGAGCAAGAAAGCATCAAGCAAAAGCCAAACCAGCCATAGTCCTGTGAGTTAAAGACTTAGCTTGCTGATCCTGTCACCTGTGACTGAGACATTATTATCGACTCATATAGACACCCATGGCTCATGATGTTACATCCAGATTTAATCTGGTATCACAAGGCTCACTCATGACTGCTCTCTTGTGTGTATAATTTCTTGCTAGACCAGAGAAGCCTGGTTCCATTTTTTTTTTTTTACTTCACAATTTTTTTATGATTATTTTCAGGTACTTCTAAATATCCTGTTACCTTGCAGAAACATTTTCTTCAGATCATAATTAAAAATTTCCTGATTTTTAAAGATTTCAAATGTTAAGTTAAAAGCCTTAAGTTCAAATCTTTAAACATTAATGACCATAGTTTATTGAATGGATTTTGTGTGATGTTTACATTTATACTTGCCCTTGGCCTGACAAATGATGGGCCTCTAGCAAGGGAACTAGTCACAGAAGGCTCTCAAGAGCTCTGTAGGCTTACAGTTTTTGAAACCTACTTTAAATAAAGGTTCTTAAATGCTTTAACCTCCCTTGTAGCCCACCACCCACTAGAGGTACCGGAAAGGAAAAGTTAATACAGAAAAGGAGGATGTAGACCTGTTTAGAAATAGTTCTTTGGAGTAAACCCAATCTGCATTGTCAGGATATCAGCAGTTCAGTTCACACGAATCAGCAATGGCAGCTCAATCCACTTGCAAATGCCATTCACAATCAGCAATGGTAGGACTCCTAAACACCAGTCGTCAGCAACAGCAGGTCAATCCAGAAGAAACCACAAGGCTCTGTCAATCTGACCAAATCCAGGGAAGTGGCAAGAAGCCTTGGGATCACCACCAAGAAGTCTTTTGGTGCAGTTCTCTCTGTGAAGTCACAATAAATGATGACCAGCAAAGAATGGCAAGGCAATGCCATCTGGCACCATCCACTGTCCATTGTGCTATCTTTATATCCTTCCTAAACACATGATCTCTCAAGCATCCACTCTAGTAAAGTATCATATGCCCTTTTTCCTCCAGAAAAACACCACGTGTGTTTTTTAGCAAACCACCTTCTCATAAGACAGTTTCCAGAAAAACATCATGAGAACAATTGAGTCTCCAAAGAAACCAGAAATTTCTACAAGAGAGCCCATCCTCTATCATAGACAAACGTTACACAATATAAAGGCGTTATTTCATTCTGTATAAAGAAATTATTTTATACGGTATTCCAAGCTTCTGATACTTAATTAGTAGCAAATAGACATCAGCTTGGCATCTGAAACTATGGTCATCTGTGTCTTGAACATTCTCTGCTCTCAGGTATGTAAAGATCTGTGCTGAAATTAACTACAGGTGTGCACACCGATTCTCCCTAACTACTTGGCCTCAGAGCACAGTCCTGGGTATTACACGGGGCCCTGGTGATTCCAGGGAAATATCATTGTGTCATACCTGTAACAAAACTTTGTCAAATGGCTCTTTTTACATTTCTTTTCTAGGACTCTCATTACAACTTAATAAAAATAACGGTTCTACTTTTAACAGAAACTGATTTTTAAAAATTTAATATTCATCATGTGACCTAAAGTCCTTAGTAGTTACAGGTCCAAATTATTATGGGACACCATCAAGTATTTAGTTGGCAATCATTTAGAAAATATTTATTTATTTATGTATTTATTATGTATCTGTCTGCATGTATGCCTGCATGCCAGAAGATGGCACCAGATCTCATTATAGATGGTTATGAGCCACCAGGTGGTTGGTGGGAATGGAACTCAGGACTGCTGGACCTCTAGAAGGGAGTAGCCAGTGCTTTTAACGTCTGAGCCATCTCTCCAGCCCCTAATTGGCAGTTTTTAAAACTAAAAAGGGGGTATTATATAGGCCCACCCAAAGCTATACAACTTTAAATCTTTAAAAGAAATTTCACTTTAAAGCAGCATGCTTCTTCTGCTGCCCCAAAGTATTTCTCTTTAAGGATACATAACATATAATGCATGCTAAATAAATAGAAAGAAGCCAATGTTCCTTTAACATCAAGGTGAGTTTATGTTTGTTTCTTTCCAGAAAATGAAGTCCCAGAAGGCTACTGATCTGATGCATCCAACCAGGACATCCAGAGACCACTGTATAAATGAAACATCTGAAGGTAGATGACAAACCAACCCACCAGGAGGAGACATCCGAAGAGGGACTTTTAGATTATGGTTATGTGTGTGCAGTCTCTGCACATGAATGCAAGTGCTTTCAGATTCCAGAAGATGGAACTGGATCTCCAGGAGGTGAAGTGACAGGCAATTGTGAGCCATTCAATATGAGTGCTAGGTAGCAGACTCCGGGGTTCTCTGTAAGAGCAGTGCCTACTGTGACATGTTGAGCTATCTCTCCAGTCCCACTTTTCTTTCATCATCTCTCTCTCTCTCCCACTTTTCTTTCTTCATATCTCTCTCTCTCCATCATCCATCCATCCATCCATCCATCCATCCATCCATCTATCTATCTAGTTTGCTTGCTTGTTTGTTTGGTTGGTTTTTGAGACAGGGTTTCTCTGTGTAGCCTTGGCTGTCCTGGAACTCACTTGTAGACGAGGCTGGCCTCAAACTCAGAAATTTGCCTGCCTCTGCCTCTGAAGTGCTGGGATTAAAGGCGTGTGCCACCACTGCCCAGCGATTGCATACTTTTTAAGACAAATCTCACCCTGTAGCTCAGGCTGACCTTGAACTCCTGGGACTTTTGCCTCAATCTTCCCAGTTCTGGGATGCTGGGATTGCAGGCACTTCCATACCCAGCTAAATTTGTGCTTCCCTCATTGAGTATAACTATTTACTTATGGAGAATATTTACATACCTTTGCATATGAACTCTCATGTGTCTTGCCCACTTTATAGGTTTCTTCATGGTTCCCTTTATTTTTACTTTAAATTTTTATTACTATTGTTGTTATTATTATAATTATTTGAAGGGTTGGAGACAGAGACTACTTAGCCCAGGCTGGCCTCAAATTCCAGTGCCTCTTCCTCATCCTGAATGCTGAGATTACAGGTGGGTGTGCACCACCACAGCTGGTGGAGAAGCAGGTTTCTTTCCCTGTGTCTCTGTATCTCTCTGTCTCTGTACTTCAGTTTTTGTGTCTCTAACTTTTTCTCTCTATCTCTCAGTCTGTCTGAATCTGTCTCTGTCAGAAATAGGGACATGTGAGTTTCACTGGGTATTATGAAATAGAATTGTCACTGTCATTTGTTATTGAACCAATTTAAACTTATATCTGTCTAGCTTACAAATTAATGCGACTCGGACTGTGGTTATTTATTTGGCTTTAATTATTGGGGTAATCCCTAATCTATTTTTCTAGCTGCTGGCCTGGTTTTTACCCACTGGTGTACCCTAAATACTTGGTGTTTCTCCTGGGCGTACGTTCACTATCCATCTCCCCTCATGGCGGCTTCCTCCTCTCTTCTTCTCTTCCTCCTTGTTCTCTTCCTCCTCCTCTTCCTGTTCCTCCCTCCTCCCTCCCTCCTCCTCCCTCCCCTTCCCTCCCTCCCCCTGTGCCTGAATGTGTGTGTCTCTCTACAATCCCCACCCAGGTAACTCACAACCCCTCTACCTCTAACTCCTCCAATAACTGGCTCTACCATTTTTATTTCATGAGAAGGTTTAAATCAAGGAACAAGTTTGCACAACTGCTGGTGAACCTGAGCACTTACTCACAGGCAGCTAGACCTCCAGGTACAGAATTTAGCATTACAATTCATAGCAACAGAGCAAACCTCAACAGTCATTTTTTTGTAATTAAATTCATTAAAATAATTTTATGTGTGTGGGTAATTTGCCCACAGCTATGTCTGTGGGCCACCGGCATGCCTTGTGGCTACAGAGGCCAGAAGAGGTCACAAGGTGGAAGAAAAGACAGGACTCCCACAATTGTCTTCCAATAGGCAAATGCTATGCAACCCCCACTTAAACAGAAAAAAAATAAACCTAATATAAAATTAAAAAGATATTCTGATCACCAGCCCTACAATTATTCCTAATTTGTTTGGACTTGGTCTTGGCTTCATGAAGTAAGAATGTCTGAGAACATATCAAAGTATTCAGAGGCAAGGAATGCTGGGAAGGAATCAAGGAGACACAGCAGGGGAATTGCTAAGAGTCACTGCCATGAATGAAGAACTTCCTGAATTATCAGAGCCAAGCACTACTGGGACGTCCCAGAGCATTCCCAGATGCTCTGTGGCCAGGACACTGTGCAGACGCTTATATCAGAGTGTTTACCCATTTCTTTCCCAGACAATTTCTCTGTCTATCTGTCTGTCTATCTCCCTTTCACTCATTCTTCCTCTCTCCTTCCCTTCCTTCTTCCCTTCCTTCCTTTGTTTCTGATAAGACTCTGGGAATGCAGACTGTTTTCTAATGTGTTCTCTAGCTGAGGATGCCTTTGAATTACTGATTCTATTGGATCGCCTTCGCAATCACGGGGATTGCACACATGCTCCCTCACAGGTCTGAATACCACTCAACTCACACTTGTTCCAGGAAGCTGGTCCTCGGGTCTCCCAGACTCACGACTGGAGGGAAGGAGGAGCCCTGGGGGAGCGGTTTTGCTGTCCTCACTTTGTCTGTGGCTCAGTGACCACTGTGCTCCGTCTGCCCTCAGTGACAAGGGCATCAAGAAGAGCCTCCTGACAGCTTTCCCCCAGCATTCCAATGTCCAAACTGACCGAGTTCGCAGAGCCTGTTGCAGGACGCTGCCGGAAGTGACTGGAAGGAAAGTTGTCCTGTCTTCGGTTAGGGCACAGAACACTGACAGGTAAACTGTGAGGGCCCACATGAAGCACCTGACTCTGCCTTTGTTCCCACGGCAGCAACAACAAAGCTGCGATGGCTCTAATGTCTGGGAGTGTCGCGTCTTCTCGCCGGCAAGTAAGACATGACACGCCTGGATTCTTCTCTGACAGCTCTTTTATTCCAGGCACAATCTTCATCCATTGAAGGGGCCCAAGCAGCAGAAATGCACTGCTTATATACCCTTCCAAAGGGGCGGGCCAGGCAACCTGTTCTCTCAGGATTGGTTAGGGCCAATACCTCATTAGCATAAGCCCCATGATTGATTAGGGCTCATGCCTCATTAGCATAAGCCCTGTGAGCTCATGTCTCATTAGCATAAGCCCGTGATTGGTTAGGGCTCATGCCTCATTAGCATAAGCCCTCTCGGGAGGGGCTTGAGGCTGACGCATATGCCAGTAGGCTTATACAGGATGCTGCGCAGGCCATGTTGGAAACCAGCGCCTTCTCTTTGGCCGCCTACATGGGAGGAAAAGTTGGATGCCTACAATTTAGAGTCCTTTCCTTTAAGGATTGAAGCGAGGTGTGGTGGCTTTTACTTCTAATTCTAGGATATGAGAGGCTGAGGCAGGAGACTTGCCAGATATTTAAGGCAAGCCTGGGTTGCAGGTAATGAGTTCCAGGCTAGTCTGGGAAAAAAAAGCTAATAAAAACACAAGAAACCCTGAAGGCTCAGGGATTCTCAGAGAAGAGGGGCAGAAAGATTGTAAGAGCCAGAGAGAATGGATGCCTCCAGGAAAACCCATCTTCCAGACACAACAGGACTGATGCTCCCAAGAATTCTCAGAGTCCATGCAGCACACACAGGGCCTGCACAGGGTTAAGTCAGAGTCTCAACACTGAGGGGGGAAAGTAAACATGGGCTCAGACCCCTAACAAGTGAACTGTCTGTCATTGATTTGCACTGGCAATAGAACAATCACTTTTCTCCAATGCTGTCTCACTGGCCCCATGCCCAGAAGTAGCTGGCCAACACAGAATGATCTTAATTGTATTCTTGTGACATTTTCATTTTAATTTGCATTGTTTGGAATATTTTTCCTTATTGATCTTTTGCTTTTACACATCTGTATGCACACCATCCCACACATACATGGAAAAATGCACACCACATACACATGAACAATGAAAAAAGAGAAGGGATTGAGCAGAACTCAATATATGTTGTAGTCAGAGGCCATCTACATCTCCATGGGATTTAAAGAGAGTTTAGCATTGATGGGGAGGAAAGGCAGCTACCACGGATCACTAATTGTAGTAGACATACTTCATATTCAGGAGATTGAGTCTAACATTTAAAATGTGTGATTTGGTCAGCTGTGGTGGCACACACATTTAATCCCAGCTCCCAGAAGGCACAGGCAGCAGATCTCTGAGTTTGAGGCCAGCCTGGTCTACAGAGGAACACAAAGGACAGACAGGGCCACATAGAGAAGTCTTGTCTAGAAAAGACTAAAACCCAAACCAAACAAAAGAGAACGACAACTACCAAAGCCTGCATAAGAACATGAGGGAAGTATGGAAATCAGTGCTCAGTATGGAGAGGTGTAGGCAGCCTGTTTAAGATAGCACCTGGGACAGTTGCAAAGTCGTATGACTAGCACCTGAGGATGTAGGCAGCTGGCTTCAGCATGGCCAGCTCAGCTAAACTGGTAAACAAGTCCTTTGTGCATGCATCAGCCTCCTGCTCCTCCTGAGCGGTTTATGCTAATGAGGCATTGGCAGCTTAACCTATCCTGAGAGAACATGTCACCCAGCCTGCCTTGGGCAGATTTATAAGCAGCTCCTTTCCTCTGCTGGTGGTCCCCATCCTGTCCCTGTCCTGGTCCCTGTCTCCATCCCGTCCCATCCCGTCCCGGTCCATAAGTCAAGAGTCGTTCCTGAAATAAAGCTGACTGAGAAGGATCTGACCCTGTCTTGTGTCTTAATTGCTGGTCAAGGCGGACTCGACAGAGAGGGGTGGCTCACTCACAGTATAGATCTAGAAGAGGGTGGGTGTGAAGTGACGATCCATCAGGAAGGGGGAAGGGAATGGAGGAGTTTCTCCACAGAGTTTCTCCACACATGGCTACTGTCACCTTTAGATGCAGGAGGGAAGAATTGTTGAAAGGAAACACAGATACATCTTTGTGTAAGGATGAGGCTATGCACACACAGAGCGGGAGACAAAGGCAGAAAGAGCTGAGAGCTCAGACTGGGGATGGGGCCTGCAGAACCCCAGCAGGAATTCAAGTTATTGTAGCTAAAGAAACACTTATGGTGGACATTAATCTCTCTAGTTATGTACCCAGCTACCCCAATTTCAATACATCAGCTTTAGAGAAAAGGGGGCATATTATCTAAGATTTTTCCATGAGGGATAAGGGATAACACTAAGAAAAGAACTTTGAACACAGGAAAGATGGAGCAGACCAACCAAAATCGCACTGTGGAGAGGAAGGAGGACTGGAATACATTGGCATGACAGAAAGCTCAGCATGTTTATAAATGATTCAAAAGCGAGTGAAACAGAACAAAACAGAACAGATAGCTTTGCAGAAGCAGTCACCTGAGTCTGGCCAGGGACTCCTTGCCTACAGTCTCTACCTTAGTAATCTGTCCGTGGGATATCTTAAAATAGATGGAGTCTTTAATTTTTAAAAGTACAATACAATATATATGAGGTAATTGATTACACCCCCTCCCCCAGAAAAAAAGGATTAAAAAAAGGAAGCTTTAAACAGAAACATCTCCAGGTCATGAGCATTTTATTTCTCCCACAAGTGTGTGTACTAGAACATTTTCCTTTCAAGGCCCCCTCCTGTCATTAAAGCTTCAGTGTCTCCATTTTTTTCTGACTTCCTTCATAGTTGAGATGCTGTCCAAATCAGCTAGCTATGCTCTGTTGCTTTTGAGGGGTGTTGTTGTATCAGTTTTTGAGACTGAAAACATTTGATGTGATAGTGGATTTTGTTGTTATTCCCTATTGCTCTAGCAGGACATCTCCCTCTTCGTGTTTAAAGATGCTATTAGAGTATACTCTGAGTTTGTTTATTTATTTATTTAGTTCCTTGAGACATTAGGAATATCCTCTGTATTTTAGGTTTTTTTTAGTCTTTTCGAGACAGTAGGAGTGTACTCCGACTTTATTTTTGTTTAATTATTTTTTTTTTTTCAGACACCTCCTCTGTCACTCTAGGGCCGCAATTAAAGGCATGTGCCACTACCATCTGAGTGTATTTTCATTCTTAGACAGGGTTTCACTATGTAGTCCTCAGTGGCCTCTTCTCACAGATGTGCAGCTGTCTGTGTCTCCCCATTGCTGGGATAAAAGGCATGTGCTACCATGTCCAGTCATGTTTATTGCCACTCGGTGACTTGCCCTCTTTATTATCACTGGCAATGGTCTTTGCCCCCAAATCTGCCTCCAATTTATAATCGGCCTCCGATATATAATCGACTTGAGTTTTCTTTTGATTATGCGAAGATGGTCACTTTGAATCTGCTTGAGTATTTACCTTTAACATATTTTCTGTAGTTAACACATAGCTTTTCAAATCTAATGTGGCAAACCTGTACTTGAGAGTTTAGACAATTTACAGAACTTTTAATGCGATTAGTTTTATTAGTTTTATTGTCTAGCCTGTCTAACGGACACAGTTCAGTTGCTACATAGCAGTGTGGTCCTCAGTGACATTTTCTATCTAGAGCAGGGACTTTAGACTCCTCTGTCCTTTCTACAGGAGAGAAAAATCAGTTACGCGCAGGACCGGAAGTACCTTGATCAAAGCAGGGAGCGCCCCTTTAAGCGCGCACCCCGTGGGAACTCCCAGGAGCCACTGGACGCAGCGTTCCGATGGGCTGGCCCAAGTTGCATGCCGGGAGCTCGGGGAAGTGCGGGGCTTCTCCAGGGCTTTGCTGGTGACAACTGTGTTTTCCAGGACCACCGCTCCGGAGGTAGCGCTTAGGCTTGTGGTTTAGGTCTTCACGGAGTAAGGCCGGAGCCAGCGGGCTGGGAGTGGGTGTGTCCGGACGGTGGCGTGGGGTGGCTGTGTGTGTGTGTGTGTGTGTGTGTGTGTGTGTGTGTGTACAGAGAGAGACAGAGAGAGCCCCGCGTGTGTCTCTGTGTATCCACGCCTTGAGCTCTCTGCATTATCTCTGTCTCTGTGCGTGTCGCTTTCTGCTCTAGTTTCTCTCGGGGACACAGGGACTGGAGCAGAGGACCAGGCTTCTCTAAGGGGAGGTCATGTGTGCAGTCTGAAGGGAAGCTTTCCCTGAGGTTCAGACTTGACCTTGGTAGGAGCATTTGAGGCCGGGGTGTCGCCTAGGAGGGAGGGCACTTGTTGAGTTCCCTGCCTTTGTCAGAGCTCTATCCATTGTGCGTGGTGAGGGAAGAGAAGGGAAGTGCCCACCGAGGATGCTCTCGGAGATAGTCTGGGACCTCATGCTTCCTCAGGCTCCCCTAGTCGGCCATTCAAAAGGAGGACTGGAGAAGGACGTGGATTCAAGAATGGGTTTGCTCTTTCTGTTGGAGAAATGAGGTTTTAGTTTTAGAATATAGAATTGTGATTGAAGGAGGTACGTGTAAATTGATACCTCCACCATCGTGTCCCTTTACATTGTCCCTGCCCTTTTCTTAGTGCTCCCTGTTTCCTTCAATGACCCTTGACATCTTTCTCTGTACAATATCTTCCTTTTCCAGATGTTATACATCGGAACCTCCAAGCTTAGCTTTAGGGTTTCAAACACCAATTTGCTAAATTGATTCATTTATGATGGTGTCACAAGTCAGATAAACCTTTGATCTTTACAGACCTCTCTTTCAAAGCAAGGAAAGACTGTAGACGGTCATGACTGTTGACCAGGGACGATTTGTGGGATGGAAAGTGATAGCACTGAATTTGCATCATTGCGGACTCGTTATTCTCTGGTGGTGTGGATGAAATGGGTAACGTTGTCCAGATCCAGTGACAATGTGTGGTTGAATTGGGGGTGTGGATTGTGGTACCGGGTTGGAGTCTTGGTTCTGTCCCTTCTGGCTCTTAGTCCTGTCCTGAATCTTAGTATGCCTGTGTGAAGCCTGTTGGCAGTGCGCCAGATACTAAGGGCTGGTAGCTTAGTTGTTGCTCTTAGGCCATTTTGTTCGTTACAGAATTTTGGCCTCTGGGACAGGCCAGCGTGGATGGCTGCTATGGGTCTAAGGCTTGTTTCTATAATATGTACAATTTTAATTCCTTTTAAGGAATGTCCTCCTCTTAAACGTTAATGACTCATGATAATCCAAGACAGCATGAGTCCAGGAGATTAGAGGTTCGCTAATGTCTCAGCTAAATGGTAAACGCTGGGACTTTCAGGACAGCCCGTTAACTCTGTGAAAAAGAACTCTTAAAACAGTGGTTAAAAACAAATAATTACTCAAAAAATAAGGATGTATTATGAATTATATGAGGGGCTTCATGAATTAAAAAGAACCAAGGCGGTTACACCTTGAGCCAACTTTTGGGAAGACTCTAAGGAAGGAAATAAAGAGACTTAGGGAATGGTGATTACAGGAGATCCCACCCAACTAAGTTTTTTGTTTGAGTTTACAAAGACAGACAGATTCCTGTGTTCAAGGTAAGCCTGGCTAATTCAGTCCCAGGGATGGTAGAAATGGTAATATCAGGATGAGGTCCCATCCTGCTAGTTTATCTTCTGTGCTTAACAGAGGCACCAGATCTCTGAATCCTTTTGCAATGTTAAAAGGAAGTTGTCTCCAAAGAATTAAGGGGCTGGGGTCCTGGGATTCTTAGGTTAAGCAAAAGGGAACCTGGAGTAAGTGACTGGATTTATATGTAAAATAAAAGACTGGGCTTCTGATCTGCAAGAGATGAGCTATCCAGAGACATTTTCTTGGAGAGCTGTGTCAAGCAGAATATATATATACAGAGGGAGCTCCAGTGCTGTCTGGAGATCTCCAGAGAGGAAGCAAGCAGAAGAGAGTGTGCTGGATAGCTGTCTTGGGCAGAGCTTAGGCTGACAGCTTTGACCAGATCCACTAATTGACTTGGAGTCCTTTGGTTTTGCTGCTCCCAGACACCTCTTTCTCAGAACCCTCTCCAACCTGAGGCTGGGCCTTGCAGTACCAAGTTTCATGATGTATCTCTTGAACTTCTGTTGCGTGGCTGAAAATCTGTAGTCTTTGATCAAGTGTCTCCCCAGCTCTCTCCCTTGTGGGTCCCTGTCTCCCATTCTCCTCCCTGATGCTGCACAGCCAGCCTCTGCCACTCACACCCCAGGGTCCAGCATGTCACAGTTCCTAGGAGAAAACAGCTTCAGAGTCTACATGACTGAAAAAATGGGCATTTGTCTTTAATTTAAAGATTAATTAATTTTCTTCATAATTGTGTGTGGGGTTAGGTGTTCATGAGCACAGGTGGTCTAGAGGCCTGGGGTAGAGAATCCACTGGAGCTGGAGTTACAGGCACTGGGAGTGTCAGGAGACTGAACTCGGTCCTCTGGAAAGGCTGCAGCAGCTCTCAGCCTCTGAGCCATCCCCCTGCCCCAGCGTTTGCCTTTCTGTCTTTAGCTATTGCACTTGTTATTCTCCGTGTGCATCCATATTGTAGTAAATGGTTCACTGTGTGTGAGCCTCACTCTCCATGTGCTTTGTCCATTCGTCTGTGGGCGGGGTCCATATCACAGCTATGGAGATGATGCTGGAATGAAAGGTGGGGGTGTAAATGTCTCTTGGAAGTGTATAAAATGTACAAATGTTGTAAATATCAGAGAATGCATAAATGTGTGTGGTGCAGATTCTCAGTGCATGTGAGCATGGAACTGTGCAGTGCCAGATGCAGCAGTGCATGTCTGCAGTCCCGGCCCTGCTATGACAAGACAGGGGTGGAGTCAACAGAATCCCTGGCAGGTGGGCTAGCCTGGTGTATGCAGAGGCTGGCAAGAAGGAAGGATAAAGATAGAAGGAATATTTGTTTGTAAATTTTCTGGGGATATAAAAATGTAAAATTTCATAAGGTGATCAGATATGTCCTTGAGAGGGAGAAGGAGGAAGGAGCATTAGGTGTTCAGGGCCAGCCTGGAATCCAGGAGACTGTCTCAAAAACAGATGAACGGTCCCGCAGTGTATTGAACCAAGGCTTAGACCTGTTGGCTAGAGCACTGGATCCCCACTGATGGCTGCTCCCTGGGGCAGCGTCTTAGGGAGGTCTGGGGTTGTGTGTGCGGCTCAGAGCTTGTGCGTAGAGGGTCAGTGCTGCTGAGTGTAGTACAGAGCACAAGACAGTCCTCACCCAGCCCAAGACATGTGTCAGCCGTGCTGAGGCTGAGAGACCCAGTTCAGGGTCAAAAGACCTAGGACACCCAGACAAATTAATATTATGTTGTTCAAAATATCCCATAATATGAAAAGGTGGAAACACATACTCACTTCCTGTGACAGGATGTTTTATAGCTACTTATCTTCATAAAGGATCGTGGCTTAATTGATACAACATAAGTGTCATCATAGCTGAGTGAAGGCACTCAGGAAAGCGGTCCATGGTGCACAGTCCCATTTACTGACAGTGGGGACAGAAGGATGGACCCTGCCTGAGCCTTGCAGCTGCAGCCCCTCCAGCCTGGCTGTGCTTCAGCCCTGAGTTTACAAAGGAGGTGCCATCTGGATGCTATAAGCCCCTGTGAGCCTTGATAGGTGGGGTTCCAGTAGGAAGGTCTGCTCACAGTAGGAGGAGCAGCCCAGGTGCAGGGCTAGCTGGATGTCAGGGTGGAAGATGGGTCCCTTCTGCTGACATCTTCTGGAGGAAGTTCAAGGCAGACATGTTTAGCTCTGCACTCCCACACTGAGCCCTTTGCAATGGGTTGTGTGGGGTTAGGAGAGGATGGTCTTTGTGTAGACTCCTGTGTGCTTCTGATTTGTGTGTGGGAGGCTGTGAGCGGTGGGAGGGGAGAGAGTGAGTGGGGATGCTGGAGAAATAAATGTAGTTGTTGAAATGACAGTGACAAAGTCAGTCTGGGAACATGAAGTCACAATCCAATGAAAGGCTTTCTTTTTGTCCCCAGGGGAGGAAGCCTGAAGGAGAATGGCCGGCTCCAATTCTCAACACACGGTCTGTGTAAGTTGTGTGTCTCTCCTTGACATAGGGGGACTTTCAGGTCAGGTGACTCCTTCTTGACTTTCCCTCTTGAAGCTTCCCAGTCACCCAGAATCCCCTCATCCCAGTCTGCCCCTTTACAGTGAGGGTTGGCAGGTCTTAGCACTTCCTGTCTGTGTCTCTTCCCAGCTGGTTCTGGGGTTGTCTTTGAATGCATTCCTGCACATGTGCTCTCTGCGTGGTCTGTGGTGAGGGAGGACTGTCGCTGCAGCTGAGGTGTCAGTTCCACAGGGAAACAGGGCTTTGGAGCTTCAGAGTTTTGAGGTGATGGTCTCATTGACTGCACTGGGAAACCTGACTGACATCTGTGGTGCTGTCAGGATGATGACCCAGGGAGTAAGGAAAGACCTGAAGAGACTTGCTGACCACCTGAAAGGTCTTTTGTTCTGTGTTTGTTTGTTTGTTTGTTTGTTTTATTTTTACCAAAAATTAAACCTAATATGTCAGTAATATGGACTGGTATATAGTTTATAGATGTCATTCTCATGACTGCAAATCTGTATATCATCTGATATCGTAATAAACTCAAGGACTCAAAGCATTCCTTGAGTATTTTACCCTGACCCAAGTGACATGTCTCCTTTGTGGGGGATAACCTGAAGGATGTGGATGGAGTGGAGAGGCACAGTTATTGGAGATGTAGGTGGGCACAGCCATTGTTTATGGAGAGCCCATGCAGTCAGGTGCCTTGAGCATTTCCTTATGGCTCCCTTCCCAAGCTTGAGTCCTTTCCCTTCTGTTTTTCCATCTTGAAAGCTTCCCCAATTTCACTCTCCTTGTGTTTGCTCTTTCAGGGGCCAGTGACATTTAGGGATGTGGCTGTTGACTTCTCTCAGGAGGAGTGGGCCTGCCTGGATGCTACTCAGAAGATCTTATACAGGGACATGATGTTGGAGACCTACAGCAACCTTGTCACAGTGGGTAAGGCCTGTGTGTCATGAATGGGGGATGTGTCCTGTACACTGTGTGCTTTCCTCACTTGGAATTAAAAGCTAGTGCTATCTTTCCAGTGGTAGCTGAAGCTGGGATGGTGGCTGATTCCTGTCATTGCTTCCCTGAGAATGCTGAGGCAGGAAGATTGCTCTGAGTGCAGCATCACCCTCAGATACATCCTGAGTTCCAGGCCAGGCTAGTCTACAGGGTGAGGCCTTGTTTCAAAGAAAAGAAAACAAACACATACATAAAATAAATAAAGAGATAAATCCATAAATAGAGTCAGGGCCTAGAGAAATTGCTTGGTTGTTAAGAGAACCAGCTGTACTTGTAGATGATCCAGGTTCGATTCCTGGCACCACACTGAGGCTCACAACCACATGTACTTCCAGTTCCAGGGATATGATGTCCTTTCCTGTCTCTCATGGGCACTGTGCATATTTGTGGTATTTAGTCATACATGCAGACAGCTCCTCACATGCACATAAAATACATTTTAGTCAATAAAGATTTAAAAGAGTGAGCTGAGCTCCTTCTTTTTACCATAGGAAGAATGTGAGATTTGTTGGATTGAAAATAGGATCTTCTTGAAGCTCGTGCTTGCCACCCCTGTTGGTCCTCTCAGTGAGCTCTGGGTTCAGGGAGAGACCCTGTCTCAAATAGTTAATTGGAGGGCAATCAATGAACACACATAACACTGGTCTTTTGCCTATTCAGACATGCATGCCTGCATGCCTGCACACATGTGTGCACAGACCCTCATGGCCACTTACATACACTGTACATGCACAACTAAATAAAAGAGCCTTTAGGATTTACTGACTAATGTATCAGTAGAGTTGATTCAAGACAGGAATAGACACATTCTGTTTCCTTCAATGAACACTTCCTTTACCTGCTTTGTAGTGGAAGTTTTAGGGTGTGACGTTTGTCGTTTTCATTGAAGATATCTATAAGAATGAGGTGTGAATGTGAAGGAAGGCAGCATACATATGAATGATAGCAGTTCTCATAGCTGAGGAACTTAGTCATGTTAACACTTTTCCGGCATGCTTAAGACCCTGGTTCCGTCTCCAGCATTACTAAAGAAATAAATAAATGCAAATTAAAAAAATAATGATTTTGTTTTAGTATAAGTCAGACAATCTTCAAAGTATTTGAATATAGTATTTAATCTTGTATCAACCCTATCCAATAAATAGCATTAACTCAATCTAAATTGTTTATTATTATTAAATCTTTTTTCAAGGCACATCTGCAATAGTGCATGCTAGCTATGGACTAGCCTTGAACTTCACATCTCCTTGCTTACACTCTTCAGGAGTTGTGACTATGTGCATGTGCCACCATTTCCCAGTTATTATTTGGGAAAATTAAGCATAGCGTATTATGGGAGTTGCCTAAATAAGTACCATTATTAGTGATGTGCAGCCATGAGGTTTACAGTAGGTAGTATAGCTGTGATGGTTGAATATGCTTGCCCATAGCAAGTTATACTCTTAGAAGGTGTGGCCTTGTTGGGGGAAGGGTGTCATTGTGGGGATGGGCTTTGAGGCCCTCTTCCTAGCCACATGTGAGCCAGTCTTTTCCTGTCTGCCTTTGGACCAAGATGTAGAACTCTCAGCTCCTCCAGAGCCATGTCTGCTTGGATACTGCCATGCTTCCTGCCATGATGATAACGGACTGAACCTTTGAACCTGTAAACTAGCACCAATTAAATGTTGTTAGAAGAGTTTCCTTGGTCATGGTGTCTCTTCACAGCAATGGAAACCCTAACTAAGAAGACAGTTGTTGGTACCAGGGACTGGGGTATGGCTGTGATAGACCTGACCATGTTTTTGTTTAGAGAAATGTGGATTTGGGGACTATGGATTTAGGAAGCAGTGGAATGCTTTAAGTGGGGCTTAATGGACCATCCTAGTAGGAGTATGGAAGACATTGGTGCTGAGAGTGATTTGAACTGTTCAGACTTGTCCAAGAGGTTTCAGGTTTCTCTATGTGGCCTAGAGACCGTTTTTGTGATATTTTAGTAAGGAACATGGCTGCTTTTTGCCATTGTCTGAAGAGTCTACCTGAGGCTAAGGTGAAGAGACTTAGATTAATTGCTTTGACAAAGGGAGTCTCAAAACAGCCTGGTATAAATTTTGTTGTGTGATTACTAAAGTTCACTCTTATGAAGAGCTTTTTTAATGAAAAGGAGCAAGCTGAGAAAGGAAAAATACAAAATGTATGGTTCAAGGAGTAAAGAAGCACTAGGAAGTAGAAGGGAGCTTAATCCCATGTTCAAGAATATTAAATGGAATTAAGGAAGTGCTGACCTCAGGGAAAGCAAGAACCCAAGCAGCTAAGCTTATTGTTTCTATGTTTGCAGTTGAACAAATTACAGTTATACCATGTTAGGCATTCTTAGCTGGTTATTGGTTTTGTTTTGTTTTGTTTTTTGACTTTTAATCTGAAATGAATTACAATTCAGAAACTGGAGGGCATACCTGTGATCCACATCTCGAGGCTGAAGACAGAAGATCTTGAGGCATAGTGGCCATGAGAAGCTTTGGCCCAGGCATGGTGGTATACACCTTTAATCCCAGGAGATAGAGGCAAGCAGATCTCTGAGTTCAAGGCAGCTTGGGACAGAGCAAGTTCTAGGTGAAGAAAAGCCTAAATCGAGGCTTGGTAATATATGCCTTTGATCTCAGCATTCAGGAGACAGAGCCACGTGGTCTCTTGAGTTCAAGGTCAATCTACAGAGCAAGTCCCTGGACAGCCAAGCTTAGGCAGTGAAGGAGTTGGAAAACAGAAAGCTGGTGACAGTGTAATAGAAGAAAGGGGCCATGATCCAGCTCCAGCAAGCAGCAGAACTTGGCAGCTTTGGCCATGTGGATTAAGAGTCAAAAATAGAAGGAACTACTGGGCTAATTGATGCTGGTTAGTTGGAGCTAAGAAATTAGTGGTGATAGAACAGACCAGCATCACGGAGGTGAAGTCTTCTGGGAAGTGTTTTCTGAGAGCACAAAGAAGCTGTGTTTCAGAGATAGCCAAGGCTGTATCTTGTGCTGCAGCTGGACTTGGTAATGTGTAAGTCACCCAGGTAGTCCTGGTTTTGAAGGCATGAAGGGGTCATGGAGAGCAGCTGAGGCTTGGCACTGTGAGAGGCTCCAATCTAGAGCCTGAGAGGCTATTGGTGAAGCCTAGTTGCAACAGAAGACTCTAGTGTATTGGAGATGCCAGGACCATGAGATGACCACCAAGAACAGCAGCAGCAGTGGAGTTGAGTCAGTCAGTTCCTGGAGTGCTACAGAGAACAGAGTTGGAGAAGTGACATAAGCCCTTTGGAGGAGCCCAGATGATAATGTGTGGATCCCAGATATTGGAACAAGAAGCTGTAAAGTTGAACTTGCCTTGGAGACCCCAAGATGTTCAAGATACTAGAGCTGTGGGATACCTGCTGAGGAAGGCTGCTAACAGGGAGTGGAACCGGCCCAGGAGAAAGAAGTTTGTTGCCGTCAGCAAAGATGAAAGAACTTGGAGATCTGCTGACTGCTTGGACATCAGCCATGGAGATGCAGTTTGGAGTTAGTCCAGCTGGGTTCTGGTCTTGTTTGGTTCAGGATCTCCTCACTATGACATTTTGGAATGGTAATGTGTATCCTGTGATGTTTAAGGTATGTGATCTGCTTTTCACTTTGACTTTACAGTTTTAAGTGTTTGAATGAATCTTGAAAAAGACTTTAAACTTTGGACTCCTAACATTGTCTACTATAGACTATGGGGACTTTTGAAGTTGGACTGCATGTATTTTGCATTCTGCTATATTTAGGTATGGCCCCATAGACTCATGTGTTTGAACAAGCCTGCAAGGGCCAGGGAATGGAATGTGGTGGTTTGAATATGCTTGGCTCATAGGGAGTGGTACTGTTAGGAGGTGTGGCCTTGTTGGAGGAAATGAGTCACTGTTGGGATGGGTTTTGAGACCTTTCTCCGAGATATATGGGAGCCAGTCTTCTCCTGTCTACCTTTGGAGTAAGATGTAAATCTGGGCTTGAGAGATGGCTTAGCAGTTAAGAGACTGCTCTTCCAGAGGTTCTGAGTTCAATTCCCAGGAACCACATGGTAGCTCACAACCATCTGTAGTGGGATCTGATGCCCTCTTCTGGTGTGAAGACAGCTACAGTGTCCTCATATACATAAAATAAATCCCAAAAAGTAGAACTCTGGACTCCTCCAGTGCCATGCCTGCCTGGATGCTGCCATGCTTCCTGCTATGATGATAATGGACTGAATCTCTAAACCTGCAAGCCAGCCCCAATTAAATGTTGTCCTTATAAGAATTGCCTTGGTCGTGGTGTCTCTTCACAGCAAAGGAAACCTAACTAAGACAATAGCTTAGAGGTCATGTTCTCACTCATTCCATTATACTGTCCTCATAAGTGACAAGCCCCATCTGCATTTAAGGGAGATTAAAACCGTTTTCAGAAGCAGCTGGTTTCTTGCCCAGGTTACTTTTTCCTTCTCTGAGGTCTTTCCTGAGCATTACTTTGGCTTTTAGAATTTTTTATCTGTTTTTCTGAGACAAGGGTCTTCTTGCCTTGCTGTGCCTTGCCTGACTCATTCCCCCATGCTGGGCTCACCGTGATTCACTGTGCTAAGCTTTGAAGGGAGTTTGCCAAATCCAGTTGTTGTGATTATAAAAAAATAAACAGAGGGGGGCATATGTTCTATGGAGGTGTAGTCAGGTATAGGGGAAGGGGGTGCCTTGGCGGGCCCATGCTGAGCCATCCCTTCCCTGTGAGGGACCAGCCACAGGACGGTATAGTATACAATAGAGTTTATTCAGGGCATGGGGAGGGGAGTTAAAAGGGTATTAGAGGCAGAGAAAGGCAGAGAGAGAGAGAGAGAGAGAGAGAGAGAGAGAGAGAAGAGAGAGAGAGACACAGAAGAGAAGTAGAGGAGTAGAAGAGTAGAGGCATGCCATGAACAAGTGTAGAGAGACGGGGGAAGGGAATGGGAAGGTTGGGCGGGGTGGGGAAGGGAAAGCAAGAAGAGAAAGCAAGAGAGCAAGGAGGAACCAAGCAGCCCCTTTTATAGTGGGGCAGGACTTACCTGGCTGTTGCCAGGTAACTGTGGGGCAGATCTTAGACAGAATGCTAACACCAGTGGCAAAGATATATATATATATCTTTGTAATAAATAAGTCTGTATTTTTAGAATCTGCACAGGCAGGGCATAGTGGCACACACCTACAGTCCCAGCATTTGGGAAACAGAGGCAGGCAGGTCAAGTAAAAGTTCAAGTACCACATTTCAGGCCATTCCTGGATTATTTGAGACCAAGTCTCAAAGAAAAAAATAATAAATAAATAAATAAATAAATAAATAAATAAATAAATAAAATCAACACTATGATTAATTTCTTTCTTTCTTTTAAGTGGGAAGTTGCATTTCCAAGCCAGATCTGATCACCTTACTAGAGCAGGAGAAAGAGCCCTGGATGGCTGTGAAGGAAGAACCAGACAGGCTGAGCCCAGGTGAGTAAGAGTGAGGTGAGCCTGCAGCCCTGCCAGGCACTGCCTGTGGTCAGAGAGGCTCCACAGAGCTGACACTGGATGTGGCAAACTTCCTTCAAAGCCCCAGGGCCTGTGGGAAACAAGCCTGAGCCCTGGGAAGGAAGTCAAGGTCAGAGCAGAAGCTGTCAGAGGGGCTTCTGTTTCATGAGTCACTTTAAGTTCTTCTTTTCTTCCTCCCACTGGAGCAGGTGCCCTCTCTGTAACCTTTACAAGTGTCTCATTATTGGTTGTGTGTGCACACACGTGTGCAGGTATCCACAGAGGCCATAGAGAGGGTCAGCTCTCTGGGCTGGAGTTACAGGTGGCTGCTGGTCCTCTAACCCAGGGCCCCTAGCAGAGCTTTCAGTGTTGTTGACACTGAACCAAAGCTAGGACAGTTTCAGCACCAGTGAAAGCTGTAACACAGGGAGGCATGGCAGATGTTTCCGTTCTGTGTCTTCATGGTCACTGTAGACAGGGTGTGATGGTGTATCCTCTCTGCAGCACTGGGGAGGTGGCAAAGGCAGATCCCTTGGGCTTGCTGGCAAGTCAGCCTGGTTTACTTGTGCAGCTCCCAGCAGATGAGAGACCCTGACTCACAAAGAACAATGGACAAGCCAGTGAAACATCTGAGTGCACACAACGCAGCCTTCTACCTAGTTGGCAGGGAACTGGGATGGCTCTTCTTGGTTGGCAACTTGACCACATCTGGAATCAACTAGAACCCAAGCATCTAGGTACACCTGTGAGAGATTTTTGTTGATTAAATCATCTGAAGTGGGAAGACCCCCCTTTGATCCACATCTTTTGAGGTGAGAGGATCCACCTTAAATCTGGGCCACGCCTTGTGGTGCAGCCTGTGACAAGGATGGGAAGGAAGCTGTGCTCTTTGTCTGCTTCCCTCGCTCTGCTGGCAAGTCCAGTGCCTCACTGGTGTGAGAGCTTACTCCTTCAGCACTTCAGCTTGTGCTGAGGACCAGCTGAGAGATCCAGCCTCAGGGACTGAACAGCTACTGATTTTTGGACTGTTCCATCCGTTTACCTGTGAATTTCATGGTTTCATTTTTTTTTTTTTTTTAACAGCCAAGTAATACTCTGTTGTATAACATTCCTCTGTTGAAGGACATCTAGGTTTTTTGTTTTTTCGGTTTCTTGCTATTGTAAATAGAGCAGCAATCAACATGTTAGAGCAGGTGTCTCTGTGAAAGTATGAAGCATCCTCTGGGTGTGTGCCCAAGAGGTCTCTCTGCGTCTTGATGTCAATCAGTTCTCACTGGATTATCACTGAACTGAGGAACCAACACACATCCTCACTCCCACTTTAACGGATATGTGTCCCCTCACTCCACATGCTCGCCAGGCTGAGTGCACACTTGTTTTATTGATCTTAGCCATGCTGGCAGGTGTAAGATCAAAGCTCAAAGTAGTTTGATTTACATTTCTGTGATAGATAAAGATGTTGAACTTTTCTTTAAGTGCCCCAGCCATTTGAGTATTCTCTGTTTAGATCTGTACCTCACCATTTTCTAATTGGGTTATTGTTTTTTTTTTCTTGATATGTAGTTTTTAGTTCTTTATATATTTTGGGTATTAGCCTTCTATTAAATGTGTAGTTGGTAAACATCTTTTTCCATTCTCTAAGCTGACTCTTTGTCCAAATAGCAGTGTCCTTTGCTGTGCAAAAAAAGTCTTCAACTCCAGAAGTCTTCATTCATTATGTGTTGTTCTCTATGCCTGTGCCTGTGCCTGTGATGTTCTGTTCAGAAAGTCTTCCTGTGCTGACGAGTCCAAGCCTGTTTCATACGTCTCTTCTAGTAGGTTCAGTGTAGCTAGTTTTAGGTTGAGATCTTTGATCCATTTTGGAGTAGAGTTTTATGCCAGGTGATAAGCATGGATCTATTTGCTTTTTTTTTTTTTTTTTAGGTTTTTCGAGACAGGGTTTCTCTGTGTATCCTGGGCTGTCCTGGAACTCACTCTGTAGACCAGGCTGGCCTCGAACTCAGAAATTCACCTGCCTCTGCTTCCCAAGTGCTGGGATTAAAGGCGTGCGCCACCACTGTCCAGCTATCTATTTGCATTCTTATACATACAGCTGTACTTGTAC
The DNA here is from genome assembly GCA_021653895.1 of Mastomys natalensis. NCBI lineage: Eukaryota > Metazoa > Chordata > Mammalia > Rodentia > Muridae > Mastomys > Mastomys natalensis. Next base: position 255,757 of record JAJTUV010001681.1, read on the forward strand.
CAGGAAACGATCGTGAACCCCAAAAGACCACCAAGGAGCAGATTCCGATGCAATCACATGAGGGTCTCTTTATTCAAGCTCCAACTTGGGCTCCCTGCCAACCCTGACACAGCAGGAAGGTGGAGCCCTGAGCCTAGTTTTAGGCAAGCATTTATAGAGGCAAGAGTGGGGTATCTAGCCTGGTAGACATCTGATTGGGGGCCCATTATGGCCTTTAACATAATTGACTGGTGTTGGGAACCAACCCATAAACTTAACTTCTGCATTTTTCCTGATTGTTGTTAGGAAGTGAAGTGTCAGGGGCAGGCTTGTAACCTGGGGGTGCAGTTTGTTGGGGAATGACCTGGAAACTGGTGCTAAATGCAGGTCTTGTTGGGGGATAACCTAGAAACTGGTGCTAGACACAGGTCTTGGTTGGGGGTGGGGGTTAGCCTGGAAACTAGGTACCACCCTGTTAGTTAACTTGAGTTCAACCTTAGGTCAGGTTCTTTAAGATGAAGTCTGAACCCAAATGATTTGCTCTCTCATATTTTTTAACTGGCCCCATTTGTTGAAGATGCTGTTTTTTTTTTTTTCTCCCTAGTGTGTATTTCTGGCTTCTTTATCAACTGTCAGTTGTCCATAGGTGTATGGATTTATGTCTAGGTCTTCAAATTCACTTCTCTTGATCAGTGTGTCTGTTTTTGTGCCAAAGCTATGCTGTTTTTATTACTATAGCTCTGTAGTACATACGGAGATTCAGGATGGCGATACCTCCCGCAGTTTTCTTATTTTTTAGGTGTTTGTTTGTTTGTTTGTGTCCCTACCCACCTTCCACCCCAACCCCCAATATCCTGGATATTTTTTTGTTTGCATGTGAAGATGAAAGTTTGTCTTTCATGATACGTGAAGAGTTTTACTGGAGTTTTGATGGAGATTACCTTGAATCTGTAGATGGCACTTGGTAGGATGGCCAGGTTTACTATATTAATTGTCATGATTCATGAGCATGGAAGATCTTTCTGGTTTCCAATATCTTCTTCAGTTTTTTCTTCAGTGTCTTACTGCATGATGTTGTATGATAGTTGAGGCTATAGTGAAAGGTGTTGTTTCCCTGATTTCTTTCTCTGCCTCAGTCCATTTGTCATTGGTACATAGGAGGGTTACCGATTGTTGTGAGTTCATTTGCATCCAGCTTCTCTGCTGAATCAGTTGTAGGAGTTCCTCAGATGGAATCTCCAGGGTCATTTATGTTTCCTGTCATATCATCTGCAAATCGAGATACTTTGATCTGTTCGTTTGCATTCCCTTCATCTTCAGTTGTCTGATTGCTCTAGGTAAAACTTCAAGTACTTTGAAGGTATGGAGAGATTTAAGCGTAGTTGCTTTGAGTTCTTTCCATTTAAGGTGATGCTGCCTTTGGGCTTGCTGCATACTGCCTTTATTATGTTGTGGTGTGTCTGTTCTTTGTATCCATAATCTCTCCAGGACTCTCATTCTGAAGGAGAGTTGAATGTTGTCAAAGGTCTTTTCTGGATCTAATATGATCCTGTTGCTTTTCTTTCATTTTATTTTGGTTTTTCGAGACAGGGTTTCTCTGTGTAGCCCTGGCTGTCCTGGAGCTCACTCTGTAGACCAGACTGGCCTTGAACTCAGAAATCCGCCTGCCTCTGCCTCCCAAGTGCTGGGATTAAATGTGTGCGCCACCACCGCCCAGCAGTTTGGGAGACTTTTAATTACTGTCCCTATTTCACTAGGGGTTATAGACTGCTTACATTTTTTTTTATCTAGTCTTTCATTAACTTTGTTAAGTGGTATGGATTGGAACCATCACTTATTTCTTTTAGATTTTCCAATTTGGTGGAGTTTAGGTTGTTATTGCATGACCTAATGAATCTCTGGATTTCTTATGTATCTGTTGTTATGTATAGTGAAAACTTTTGAGAATTCTGAACTTTGGTTTCCTTAAAAACCAAAGAAATATTATAAGAATGTGCTTTTCGCCTTTAATCCCAGCACTTGGGAGGCAGAGGCAGGCGGGTTTCTGAGTTCGAGGCCAGCCTGGTCTACAGAGTGAGTTCCAGGACAGCCCAGAATACACAGAGAAAACCTGTCTCGAAAAACCAAAAAAAAAAAAACAAAAAAAAAAAAAAAAGAAAAGAATGTGCTTTCATTTTAATCCCATTTATAGGGACATGGAGTTGCTTCAGACTGTCCACAGCAGTTGACCATGATTTGCTTTGTGCTCTAGTTTTGTCAGCTGCAGATAATTTCTTTCTGTGATGGTTGGAATATTGAGACCTTTCAGAGGGTACATAAATGCAGTGGACTCTGAGATGCAGGATTATTGGTCCTATAGGGAGGTCAGCTTCAGTTTGCATTTAGCAATTCTCAAAGAAAAAAACAAAAGAAAAGAAATAGATTCAGGGATTTTTCTACCTCTTCTCTCTCTTCTATTTTTCTGCTATCTAGTGTTAGTGGGTGAAACTGGAAGGGCTGTGGTAGTAGTGATGGTGGTGGTGGGGTGTGGTGGTGTGGGGTGGTGTGGTGTGGGTGTGGTGGTGGTGGTGGTGGTGGTGGTGTGGTTGATGTGTTGTGGTTGGTAGTGATGGTGGTGGTGGTGGTGGTGTGTGGTGGTGGTGGTGTGGTGGAGTGTGGTAGTGATGGTGGTGGGTGGTGGTTGTGGTGTGGTAGTGGGTGGTGGTGGTTGGTGATGGTGGTGTGGTGTGATGGTGGTGTGGTGGTGTGGTGGTGTGGTTGGTGTGGTGGTGGTTGGGTGGTTGATGGTGGTGGTGGTGGTTGGGTGTGTGGTGGTGGTAGTTTGGTGTGGTGGTGTGGTGTGGTGGTTGTGTGTGATGGTGGTGGTGGTGGTGTGGTGATGGTGGTGTGGTGGTGGTGGTGTGGTGGTGTGTGGTGGTAGGATGGTGGTGTGTGGGTGTGGTAGTGTGGTGTGATGGTGTTGGTGGTGGTGTGTGTGGTGGTGATGGTGGTGGTGGTGTGGTGGTGGTGTGATGGTGGTGGTGGTGTGGTGTGGTGGTGTGGTGGTGGTGGTGTGGTGTGGTGATGGATGGTGGTGGTGTGGTGTGGTGGTGGTGGTGGGGGTGGTGGTGTGTGGTGGTGATGGTGGTGGTGGTGTGGTGGTGGTGTGGTGGTGTGTGTGGTGGTGATGGTGGTGTGGTGTGGTGGTGATAGTGGTGTGTGTGGTGGTGGTCGTGGTGATGGTGGTGGTGGTGGTGGTGTGGTGGTGGTGGTCGTGGTGATGGTGGTGGTGGTGGATAAAGGGTGGGAAAAGAAGAACAAAATAGCAAAGACCAGCTACAAGTATGTTCTCTTTTCATCTCTTAATTTTGTTAATTTGTTAATTTCTGCCTTTTATTTAATTTGGCTAAGGGTTTGTCAGTCTCAAGGGTTTTCTCAGAGTCAACTTGTTTCATTGATTCCTCTTGTCTTTTTTCCTTTGTTTCTATTTTATTGATTTCAGCCCTGAGTTTAATTACTTCTTATGGTGTATTCCTTTTGAGTGTAATTCATCTTTTTGTTCTAGAGCTTTTTGTTTTGGTTATATTGTCCAAATGAGAACTGAAAGTCCCAGAAAACATCTTCAATAAAATCCTAGTTAAAATTTCCCTAACCTCAAGAAAAAGATGTCTCTAAATGTACAAGAAGCTTACAAAAAATCATAAAACAAATTAGAAATAAAATCCTTCTGCCACATAATAATGAAAACACCAAATATACAGAACAAAGAAAGAATAATAAAAGCTGTAAGGGGAAAAGGCCAAGTAACATATAAAGGCAGACCTATCAGAATTATACCTGATTTCTCCACTGAGACTCTAAAAGCTAGAAGGGCCTGGACAGAGTCTTGCAGACCCTAAGTGACCACAAATGTCAACCCAGACTACTATAGCAAAACTTTCAATCACCATAGATGGATAAACCAAGATATTCCACGACAAAACCAAATTTAAACAAATCTTTTTACTAACGCAGCTCTACAGAGAATACTAGAAGAAAAACTCCAACCCAATGAGGTTAACTACACTCAAGAAAACACAAATAAATAATTTCACCCCATTACAGCCAATAGAAAAGAAACACACACACACACAACTACTACCAACATCAAAATAACAGGAAGTAGCAATGATTGATCATTAATATCTCTCAACATCAATGAACTCAATTCCCAATAAAAAGACAGGCTAACAGAATGGATGCTTAAACAGAACCTATCATTCTGCTGTATATCATGAACATATATCAGCAACAAAGATAGACATTATCTTAAAATGCTGGGAAAGCGTTTTCCAAGCAAATGAACCTAAGAAACAAACTGGAGTAACCATTTTAATATCTAATAAAATAGACTTTCAACCAAAAGTAATCAAAAGAGATTGGGAAGGACACTTCATACTCATCAGAGAAAAAATCCACAAAGATGACATCTGAATTCTGAACATCTATGCCCCAAATGCAAGGGGACCAATATTTGTAAAAGAAACATTACTAAAGCTTAAATAAGATCTCACAGTGGGAGACTTCAACACCCCACTCTGACCAATTGACAGGTCCTGGAGACAGAAACTAGACATTAGAGAAATAATGAAACTAACAGAGGTTATGATTCAAATGGACCTAACAGATATCTATAGAACATTTCAGCCAAACACAAAAGAATATACCTTCTTAGCACCTCAGAGAACCTACAAAATTGACCATCTAATTGATCACAAAGCAAGCCTTAACAGATACAAGATTGAAATAACTCATTGCCTCTTATCAGATAACATCGATTAAAGCTGGAATTGACAACAGAAACAACAGAAAGCCTATAAACTCATGGAAACTGAACAACTCTCTGCTAAATAATCACTGGCCAAGGGAAGAAATAAAGAGAGAAATTGAAGACTTTCTAGAATTTAATGAAAATGAGGGCAAAACATACTCAAACTTAAGGGACACTATGAAAACAATGCTAAGAGGAAAGTTCATAGCACTGTTTCCTTAAAGAAATTGGAGAGTTCTCATATAATGAATTAAAAGTACCTGAAAGCTCTAGGGGAAAAAAAATAAACACACCCAAGGGTAGTAGACAGAAGGAGATAATGAAACTCAGGTGAAGGTTTAGAGTTTTCAAAACCTGCTTTTAGTAAGGGTTCTCAAATGCCTTGACCCCCCTTCTAGCCCACCATCTAAAGGTATGGGAGGAAAGACGGTGAACAGGACAGGGGATGTGGACCTGTTTGGACATAGTTCTTTCCTATGGTTTCAATCCCTATTTGTTGGGATGCCAACATGAATTGGCAGCAGTGGCATGATCCAGCAGAAACCGCCAGGCCTCCGCTGAGCTGCCTAAATCAGTGGCAGTGATCAGGACCAGCTGGAACACCACGAACACTTCACTGTCATCCTCTCAATGAAGTGACGATGCAAGACCAACAAAACATTGCAAGGCTAGCCATTCAGGGGTGACTTCATTGTCTGTTGAGTCCTATTTATACTCTCTCCAAACATCACCTGTCTCCCACAGGTCTTGCCTCAGCAAGACACCACGTGAGTCTGCCTCACATGACCCAACCAGAAACTTCTACTTCACTCAGGGCTGAAATCAATTAGAAACAGAGAATAATATAAAGAACAGACAAAGCCGGCCAGTGGTGGGGCACTGCTGTAGTCGCTGCCCTTGGGAGTCCGAGGCAGTTGTCTTTCCGAGTTTGAGTCCAGCCTTTGCTGTGAGTTCCTCTCACAGCCCCGGGTTGGGGGTGGGGAACTTGGGCTGTAGAGATGGCTCAGTGGATAGGAGCACTGGCTGCTCTTCCAGCAGTCCTGAGTTCAATTCCCAGCATCCACATAGGGGCTCACAACCTTTTGTAATGGGATCTGATGCCCTCTTCTGCTATGTCTGAAGACAGCTACAATGTACTATATACATAAATAAATAATCTTTTAATGCCGGGCAGTGGTGGACACATGCCTTTAATCCCAGCACTTGGGAGGCAGAGGCAGGTGGGTTTCTTAGTTCAAGGACAGCCTGGTCTACAGAGTGAGTTCCAGGACAGCCAGAGCTACACAGAGAAACCCTGTCTTGAAACCCCCCCCCCCAAAAAAAGAAATGGCTACACTAGCTTGGTCCTTAAGTCCATTTGTTTGGAATTGGAAGATGATTTTCCATACTTTTACCCTGAGATGTTGTCTGTCCTTGGTATTACAGTGTTTTTATTGGGTGCAGCAGAGGATAAATCCTGTTTTCATATATAGTTAGTTAGCTTCTGTTAGTTTGTGTCTTTTTTTTTTTTTTTCTTTTTCAGGTTTGGTTTTTTTGAGACAGAGTTTTCTCTGTGTAGACTTGACTCTCTTGGAACTCACATTGTAGACTAAGATGAGTCAGAACTCAGAGATCTGAGTGCTTCTGCCTCTCAAGTGCTAGAAATAAAGGCAGAACATGTACCACTATGCCCTGCCAATTTGTGGCTTTTTAATTGGGAAATTGAGACCATTGATGTTAAGATATATGAGTAAGCGGTGTTTGATGATGATTATTGTTATTTTGTTGTGGTGATATGTGTGTCCTTTTTTGATTTGGTGTTCTGGGATTATTTGTGTTTTCTTGGCTATGGCTAATCTTTTTAGGTTGGAGTTTTCCTTTTAGTGCTTTCTGTAGGGCTGGATTTGTAGATAGGTATTGCTTAAATTTGGTTTTGTCATGGGCTATCTTATTTTCTCCATCTATGGTGATAGAAAGTTTTGCTGGGAATAGTAGTTTGGGCTGGTATCTGTGATCTCTCTGAGTCTCTAAAGTATCTGTCCATTCTCTTCTGACTTTTCAAACGTCCATTGAAAAGTAAGGCATTGTTCTTATAACTGTGCCTTTATTTTTGGTCCATGCCCCTTGGATGGAGATATATATTCATTCATATTCATTCTTTGTTTTTCCTGAATATTTAGTGTTTTATTATGTGCTGAAGGAGTCTTCTTTTGTGATCCAATTTATTTCGTGTTTTGCATGGTTCTTGTACCTCAATAGCATCTTATTCTTTAGGGGAATTTTCTTCTATGATTTTCTGGAAAATATCTCCTTTGTCTTTGACCTGAGTTTATGCTCTTTTCTCTATTCTTATTCCTAGATTTTTATTTTTTCATTGTGTATTTGATTTCCTAGATGATTTGTGCAGGGAATTTTTTTTAGATTTACCATTTTATTTGCATGGGGTGTTCATTTCTTCTATTGTGTCTACAATGCCCCAGATTCACTCAAATTTCTCTTGTATTCTGTTGGTGTGGTTTGCCACTGAGGGTGGGGCTTGCCACTGAGGTTCTTGTTTGAGTTCCTAAGCTTTTTCGTTCCAGATGTATCTCAGTTTTAGATTTCTTTATTGATTTATTTGTGCTTTCAGGTTTCATCCATTTTCTTCTACTGTTTGTGGTTTCATAGATTTCTTTAACGTTTATTGTGTTTTCACACTGACATTTAGGCATCTGCCTTTGGGAAGACTACACTTCTAAGTGCCAGTATCTGCTTTTGTCCTTGTTGGGTGGGATTTTTGTTATTTGGTTTCTGTTGCCCTCTCTGGTTCTTTAAGGAGAGTGTGACAGCTATATGTTGTTTGTGAGGAAATTCTGTGGAATCCTGATAGGTGTGGCCACTGGGAGTTCCAGGTAAAATGTGTTCCTAGGTATTGAGAACTGACACTTAGGAATGGGGATGGGTTAGGAGGGGGGTGTCAATGGGTCCATAGGAGGAAAGCTGGTGTCCCCTAGCATCTCCTTAGTCCCCTTGAGTGAGGGGAGCCCACAGCCAGTGATCTGCTACAGAGCTGGAGATGAGACGGGGATTGGACTTGGAGGAATGGGGGAGAGATGAAGATCTGCAGTTAGAGCACCTGTTTCACGGACCAGAGTGGTCCTTGGGTTCCCAGGAAGGCCTGATGGAGCTGGGGGCTAGGCTAGGGTAATGCAACCAGTGGAGGGAAGGAAGTTGTGTGATGGCCTGGAGATAGGGGCAGGAATGAAGAGGAAGCTAATCAGGTAGCCTCAGAGCAGGGATGAGACAGGAGGCATAGGTAACGATCTGCAGTTAGCCTACTTGTTTCCTTGGCTGGATATCTTTAGTCTTCTTAAAAATTCTAATGAATTCTGGCTTTTTCTTTCTTTCTTTCTTTCTTTCTTCCTTCCTTCCTTCTTTCCTTCCTTCCTTCCTTCCTTCCTTCCTTCCTTCCTTCCTTCTTTCCTTCCTTCTTTCCTTCCTTTTTTCCTTCCTTTTTTAGTTTGTTTGTTTTTCTCACACAGAGTCTCAGTATTAGTCCAAGTTGGTCTGGAACTCATGATACAGCTCACACTGGCTTTTTTTTCCCTGGGATTATAATTATGTACCACCACCACTACCACCACCACCACCACCACAGATTTTTACCTTCTTTCTTTTTAAAAAAATTCCAAGTCCAGGCCAGTTCTCTCTCTTCCATCTTCCTTCTCCCCCGCTTAAAGATTTATTTATCATATATATGTGAGTATACTGTAGCTCTCTTCAGATCCAGAAGAGGGCATCAGATCCTACTAAAGATGGTTGTGAGCCACCATGTGGGTGCTGGGAATTGAACTTGGGATCACTGTAAGAGCAGTCAGTACTCTTAACCGCTGAGCCATCTCTCCAGCCCCAAGCCAGTTCTCTTATAGCATAACAGATATTATGTATTTGTGTGGTATAGTTTTTTTTCCACTCAGTATTTGGTTCAAAAACCTTTACCAAAGGGTATGTGTTAAGATAAAGTGGCAAGTTGTGGGTACTTTTGGCAGGCCTGTGCCAAGGTATGTGGCTAAGAAATTATGCCACACACTTGATCTAGTGTAAGAGGCTGATTGGGGGTTGGGGATGTAGTGTGATTTATCTTGTGTTCCTGACCCTTTAAAGGGTCACTTGCTAGTCAACTGGCCTTTTAAGAAATATTAGCTGTTAGACTGCTTGACCCTATGACCTTCAGTGTAGGATATAAAGCAGAGGCTGAGAAAGGAGATTGAGCAGAGTGAGAGGAGAAGGCTGTTGGGACAGAAGATATTGTTAGGAGACAGTAGAATCTGGAGAAGCCAAGCTGCACAGATAGGCTAGAACACTTGTTATAGTTTGGAGCTGCTAGCATTGGGAAAACTGGGAGAGGGACTGTTTAAGCACACTGTTGGGAACTGAGGGAGGAATGGTTGGGAGAAGCTTTTGAAGGGATTGGGCTGGAAACTAGGAAGGATGGGTGGGAAAGGAATTAGATTCAGGGATCTCCCTCTCTGTCTCTCTCCCTCCCTTCCTCCCTCCTTCTTTCTCCCTCTATCCTACTTTCTCTCCTATCTAGTATTAGGGAGTGAAAACCAGGGGGATAGATGGTGGGAAAAAGAAGAACCCACAAAGTAGCAAAGACCAGCTACATGGGTGCAATTGAAAGGCTGTCTCAGAGTTGGGATGAGAGAGAGAGAGATACACAGAGAGGAGGACAGTAAAAGAAATGAACAAGACAGCAATTAAGAGAGAATGGGAGGGGGGGGAGGGGGAGAGAGAGAGAGATTTGTAGTAACTAGGGTCATTATGGGCTGCACCTGGCACACCTGGTGTCTGTGGTTGATGAATGACATAAGCTGCTGCTGCTAAATCCCTGAGGGCTGTCTGGTGCAAATGTCTGATTGCTGACAGTGTATTTTAAGGAGTATTCAAATAAACACATTAGATTATTACAGTACAGTTATCTCATGAAGTAGACGTGTGTAGACACACTTTTGGTTACTTTATAGGTTCCTTTTTCTACCATCCTTCACCCTTCTAATATTCCAACACTAGGTAGAAGACAATGAATGTTAGAAGTGAAAGTGGCATTGATATTGTTAGACTACTTCCTGTTGATTAGAGGCATTGAGTTTCTTGAGAGAAATTTGATCTTGGGCATGAGGATATCCAATTTCTTCTCACTTCTAGTCTGTGCATGACCACATGACAAAACACAACAAATCTCAAGAACAGCAACCAGCAGGAGTAGCAGCAGCTACAGCCCCTCTCTTGGCTCTAGCATTTATATATGCTCTCAAGAGTCCCCTGAGAAAATTTGGATGAAATGGACAATTTTCTAGACAGATACCAGATACCAAAGTTAAATGAGGAGCAAATAAACCATCTAAACAGTCCCATAGACCCTAAAGAAATAGCAGCAGTCATTAAAAGTCTCCCCACCAAAAAAGCCCAGGACCAGATGGTTTTAGTGCAGAATCCTATCAGACCTTCAAGGAAGACCTAATACCAATTCTCTTCAAACTATTCCACAAAAAACAGAAGGAACACTACCCAATTCATTCTATGAAGCTACAATCACATTCATACCTAAACCTCACAAAGACCCAACAAAGAAAGAGAACTTCAGACCAATCTCCCTTATGAATATTGATGCAAAAATACTTAATAAAATTCTAGCAAACCAAATCCAAGAACACATCAAAACAGTCATCCATCATGATCAAGTAGGCTTTATCCCAGGAATGCAGGGATGGTTCAGTATTCAGAAATCCATCAATGTAATCCACTATATAAACAAACTCAAAGAAAAAGACCACATGATCATTTCACTAGATGCTGAGAAAGCATTTGACAAAATTCAACATCCCTTCATGGTAAAAGTCTTGGAAAGATCAGGAATTCAAGGCCCATACCTAAACATAGTAAAAGCAATATACAGCAAACCAGTAGCCAACATCAAACTAAATGGAGAGAAACTTGAAGCATTCCCACTAAGATCAGGGACTAGACAAGGCTGTCCACTCTCTCCCTACCTATTCAATATAGTACTGGAAGTCCTAGCCAGAGCAATTAGATAACAAGAAGTCAAAGGAATACAAATAGGACAGGAAGAAGTCAAAATATCACTATTTGCAGATGATATGATAGTATACTTAAGTGACCTCAGAACTTCCACCAGAGAACTACTAAACCTGATAAACAACTTCAGCAAAGTGGCGGGTTATAAAATCAACTCAAACAAATCAGTAGCCTTCCTCTACGTGAAAGATAAACAGACTGAAAAAGAAATTAGGGAAATGACACCCTTTGCAATAGTCACAAATAATATAAAATACCTCCATGTGAACCTAACCAAGCAAGTGAAAGATATGTATGACAAGAACTTCAAGTCTCTGAAGAAAGAAATTGAAGATCTCAGGAAATGGAAAGAGCTCCCATGCTCATGGATCGGCAGGATTAATATAGTAAAAATGACCATCTTGCCAAAAGCAATCTACAGATTCAATGCAATCCCCATTAAAATACCAACTCAATTCTTTACAGAGTTAGAAAGAGAAATTCTCAAATTTATTTGGAATAACAAAAAAACCCAGGATAGCGAAAACTATTCTCAACAATAAAAGAACTTCTGGAGGAATCCCTGACTTCAAGCTGTACTACAGAGCAATAGTGATAAAAACTGCCTGGTATTGGTACAGAGACAGGCAGGAAGATCAGTGGAATAGAGTTGAAGACCCAGAAATGAACCCACACACTTATGGTCATTTGATCTTTGACAAAGGAGCTAAAACCATCCAGTGGAAGAAGGACAGCATTTTCAACAAATGGTGCTGGTTCAACTGGAGGACAACATGCAGAAGAATGCAAATTGATCCATTCTTATCTCCTGTACAAAGCTCAAGTCCAAGTGGATAAAGGACCTTCACATAAAGCCAGACACACTGAAACTAATAGAAGAGAAGGTGGGGAAGACCCTCGAATACCTAGGCACAGGGGAAAAGTTCCTAAACAGAACACCAATGGCTTATGCTCTAAGATCAAGAATTGACAAATGGGACTTCATAAAATAGCAAAGTTTCTGTAAAGCAAAGAACACTGTCAATAGGACAAAACGGCAACCAACAGATTGGGAAAAGATCTTTACCAATCCCACATCTGATAGAGGACTAATATCCAATATATACAAAGAACTCAAGAAATTAGACTCTAGACAACCAAATAACCCTATTAAAAATGGGGTACCGAGCTAAACAAAGAATTCTCAACTGAGGAAATGCAAATGGCCAAGAAGCACCTAAAGAAATGTTCAGCATCCTTAGTCATCAGGGAAATGCAAATCAAAACAACCCTGAGATTCCACCTCACACCAGTCAGAATGGCTAAGATCAAAAACTCAGGTGATAGTAGATGCTGGCGAGGATGTGGAGAAAGAGGAACACTCCTCCATTGTTGGTGGGATTGCAAGATGGTGCAACCACTCTAGAAAACAGTCTGGGGTTCCTCAGAAAATTGGACGTAGCATTACCTGAGGACCCAGCTATACCGCTCCTGGGCATATACCCAGAAGATGCTCTAACATATAACAAGGACATATGTTCCACTGTGTTCCTAGCAGCTTTATTTATAATAGCCAGAAGCTGGAAAGAACCCAGATGTCTTTCAACAGAGGAATGGATACAAAAAATGTGGTACATTTACACAATGGAATAATTACTCAGCTATTAAAAACAATGAATTCGATAAATTCTTATGTAAATGGATGGAACTAGAAAATATCATCCTGAGTGAAGTAACCCAATCACAAAAGAACACACATGGTATTTACTCACTGATTATTGGATTTTAGCCCAGAAGCTTGAAATACCCAAGATTCAATTCACAGACCACATAAAGCTCATGAAGAATGAAGACCAAGTGGGGCAGGGGGGCTTCAGTCCTTCTTAGAAGGAGTAACAAAATACTGAAAGGAGCAAATATGGATACAAAGTGCAGGACAGAAACTGAAGGAGGGGCCGTCTGCAGACCATTCCACCTGAGTATCCATTCCATGTGCAGTCACCAAAGGTTGATGTGCATGTCAGGAGGTGCATGCTGACAGGAGCCTGATATAGCTGTCCCATAGAAATTTGCAAGAGTCTGACATATTCAGAGACAGATGCTCACAGCTAACCATTAAACTGATCATGGGGTTCCCAATAGAGGAGTTAGAGTGAAGAAGAGTGAAGACTGAAGGAGTTGAAAGGGTTCTCGACCCCATGAGGAGAACAACAATACCAACCAACCAGAGCCCCCAGGGTCTAAAACCACCAGCCTGGGGGCACTTAGGGAGGAACCCATGGCTCCAGCTATTTATGCAAGGGAGGTATAGGTGGGAGAAGAGATCCTTGGTCCCATGAAGGCTGGACGTCGTGTGGGGGGGAATTTGAGGGTGGGGAGGTGAGGTGTGTGTGGGGGTAGGTGGGGTTACACCCTCATAGAAGCAGGAGGGGGGATAGGGTTCCTGGGAGGGAGGAGGGAGGAAATGGGTAAAGGCTAGGAGAACATCGGAAATGTAAATAAAATATCCAATAAAAATAAATAAAATAAAAATAAATAATTAATTAAGAGTCCCCAGAGTTCCAATTGCAACACCAAAAACTTACTGAAACTTGTTATAGTAGCATAAATTAAAGCCCTACCAGAGCATGGTCGAAACTTATGACTCTGCTGTAACAGTCCTGAAGTAGTCCCATATCCCACCCCTGGATTAAAAATAGGTTGCATACACCTTAATCCTAGTACTTGGCTTTTTATTTTTTTTTTTTTTTTTTTGGCCTTTTTCCGAGACAGGGTTCTCCTGGTAAGCCTCCCTGGCTGTCCGGAACTCACTCTGTGAGACCGGTGCGACCCTCGAACTCAGAAATCCGCTCCTGTCCTCCCAAAGTGCTGGATTAAAGCTGTGCGCCACCACGCCCGGCCTAATCCTAGCACTTGGAACACCCGAGGCAGGTGGATCTCTGTGAGTTGGAGGCTGAGCTGATCTACAAAGTGACTCCAGCTCAACCGGGCTGTTGTACAGAAAACCAAACAAAAACATATTCCCATTATCATTCTATGTTTTTAAGGAAACCATAATTGCACTATAAACATGTCTTCCCATTTCCAATGTGTTCTACTGTAAAGTATATAGTCTTACATAACTTTCTTTATTGCTGCCCTCCTTCCTTGTTCAGCTTTCAGATATTACTTTAGAGTCTGGCATTCATTTAATGGCATTTTATGTTACAGAAAATGTGTGTTATGTGTGTTACCGGGAAATAATGTATTTATGGCATTTTTCCTTTTCTTTCAGATTTGGAAGCAGATTAAATGCTGGAAACTAGCTCCAGAAAATTCTATTAAGGGAAATTTCCCAAACACAGCATAAAGCAATTAGGTAGAATTTTTGATTTCAAGGCTCTACTTTTAGAATGGCCCCAACTGTAGTACATTCAGTGGACTACAGGGTTACCAAGAAGGAGATGCTGGTCAAAAGATTACTAAACAAGGAAGAAATGCCTACTTATACCTGCCAGACTCTTGCTCACAACATAGAAAAGGCATATGAATGTAAAGAGTGTGGGAAGTGCTTTGGTTGTAGGTCAACTCTTATTCAGCATCAGATATTCATACTGGAGAGAAGCCCTATGAATGTAACGGAGTGTGGAAAGGCCTTCAGACTTCCCCAACAGCTTACAAGACATCAGAAGTCTCACAGTGGTGAAAAACCTTTCAAATGTAATGAATGTGGAAAGGCTTTTCATCTTCCTGACCTGCTCAAGTACCATAAAACCATTCATACAGGTGAAAAACCATTTGAAATGCAGGGAATGTGGGAAGTCCTTCAACCGGGTCTCCAACCTTGTTGCACATAAGATTATTCAGCTGATGTGAAACCATACAAATGTAATGAGTGTGGGAAAGCCTTTAAACGTCGCTCAAACCTTGTACAACATGAGAAGATTCATTCTGATGAGAGACCCTTTCAGTGTAAGGACTGTGGAAAGGGCTTCATTGTTCTGGCACAGCTCACTAGGCACCAGAACATTCATACTGGAGAGAAGTCATTTGAATGCCAATGAATTGGGAAGGCCTTCAGACTTCCCCAACAGCTTACAAGACATCAGAAGTCTCACAGTGGTGAGAAACCTTTCAAATGTAATGAATGTGGAAAGGCTTTTCATCTTCCTGACCTACTCAAGTACCATAAAATCATTCATACAGGTACAAAACCATTTGAATGCAGGGAATGTGGGAAGTCCTTCAACCGGGTCTCCAACCTTGTTGAACATAGGCTTATTCATGCAGATGTGAAACCACACAAATGTAATGAGTGTGGGAAAGCCTTTAAACGACACAAAAGCCTCATGCAACATCAGAAAATTTCATTTGGTGAGAGACCCTTTCAGTGCAAGGAATGTGGAAAGGCCTTCATTGTTCTGACTCATCTCACAAGGCACCCAGATCATCCATACTGGAGAGAAGTCATTTGAGTGCAAGGAATGTGGCAAGAAAATTCAGAACTGCCACACACCTTGTTCAGCCACCAGAGTATTCATACAGGTGAGAAACCCTTTGAATGTATTGTATGTGGAAAGGCTTTTCGGCTTCAGGTATACCTTTCTGAGCACCAGAAAACTCACATGGAAGAGAAACACTTTGAATGCAATATATGTGGGAAGGCTTTCGGCTTCAGATACACCTTTCTGAGCATCAGAAAACTCACATGAAGAGAAACCTTTCAAGTGTAAGCTTTGTGGGTCAGCCTTCAGAAGTAAGTACCAACTTAGTAAACATTACACAATTCATACTCATGAAAAACCCTATCAGTGCAAGGAATGTGGGAAATGCTTTCGTCAAAGGTCCAATTTTACTGATCACCAGAGTATTCATACTGGGAAGAAAACCCTTCCAATGTAAAGAATGTGTGGAAAGTTTTAACAGACTTAATACACTTCTCATTCGTCATCAGAAATCTCACAGTAGTGAGAGACCTTATGAGTGTAAAGAATGTGGAAAGGCTTTTCATCTTCCAGTGAGCTTAACAACCATCAAATTGCTCATACAAGTAATAGACCTTTTGAATGTGAGGTATGTGGGAAGTCTTCAAGCGTGAATCCACCCTCATTCAACATGGCGCTGTTCATGCTGGTGTGAAATCATATGAATGTAAGGAATGTGGGAAAGCTTTTATTCACCGCTCAAGCCTATTACACCATCGGAAAATACATTTCTGATGAGAAACCTTTTAAGTGCAGGAATGTGGAAAGGCCTTCGTTGTTCTGGCATACCTCACTCGGCACCAGAGCATTCATACTGGAGAGAAATCATTTGAATGTCAGCAGTGTGGGTCAGCCTTCAGATTTAAGTCCCAACTCAACAAACATCAGAGAATTCATACTGATGTGAAACTCTTTCAGTGCCATGGAAGGTGAAACGAACTTTGTTTATGGACTAGACCTTAGCATTGATCAGGGATTCCATACTAGTGAGAATCCCTTTCAATGTAATGAATATGGGAATCCTTTCAACATCATAATCAATTTGCTGGGACATATTAGAATTCATACTGTAGGAAATCCTTCACTGTAAAGAATGTGGAAAGTACTTCAATTTGAGCTCAAGCCTTCTTTAACATAAAGGAATCCATGCTTGTGTCAAACACTATGAATGCAAGGAATGTGGGAACATTTATAGAATTAATTCAAGCTCTTCAGAGAATCCATTAAGGTTTGAAACCATGTGAATGAGAAGAATCAGGAAAAGTCTTTATTGTAAGGGTACTCAACATACACAACATCAGAAAATCAGTAATAGCCAGGAGTCTTATGCACGTAAGAAAGGTGGACAAGCCATTGCATGAAAATTGTACTGAATGTCAGGGTGCTCATATTAAGAATACTATGACTTAAAATAATGTAGGAACTTTAATCTACTCTGGATATGGTGAACATTGGTATCTTCATATACTGTTAATATCAAGAAACTCTTTGGAATGAGAATATGGGAAGTTGGTTGTTCAGAGAAGATAATTTGTTGAGAATTTTATGTCAGAAATCCAGGGTAGCGATCATGTTCTTGATTTACTCTCCTCTTGTTAGTTGTATAAATTTTATTCCTCAATCAATAGTCTCCAGGATAATCAATTTAGGAAGAACAGTTATGGAACTGAGATGTTGTCCTTGTCACCATTAACATTCCATGGATCCTATGATATTAGACCGGATGTTTACTTCTTTGCATAATTTGTTAATGGCCAGCACAGTACCAGCCTAAAGTTATGGCAACAGAGTTATAAATAGATAATAAAATCCTTGAGAGTATTTGGTTAGTTCCTGCAAATATTTGAAAATAGTACGGCAGGCTTCTTGTGCTACTGCCAGCATCTTTCTGTCCTGGCATGCTCCTGCCGGGGTACTCTCCGCAGGGCTGGAGCTTCCGTGTTCCCTTCACTGCCATGCCAGCCCCACGCCAGTGACAGTCCACCCCCACTCCACCCCCAGTTCAGCCACCACAACACCCATTTACCTGGTAAAAAACAAACTGTTGAAGCTTATAGTTAACCAGTCAGATTTATATGTCAGTAAATTTCAGTGCACAAGATACCCACCAATAATTTCAAGGCCATGTGAAAATGGTACAAGCTGCCCACCTAGAATAGACAGGTTACCCCAATCATTCTGTTCCCATAAGAAATCATAACTACTTATGGCTATTAAAGCCACATTGGTTCAGGATCTTCTCTCTGTCTGTCCTCCATCTTGACTCTTTTTTTTCTCTCCCTGTGTGTTCTCTCTGCAAATCTTAGCTCTGCCTCCCTTTTCCCTGTCCAATCAACAGGCCTCCTGATGCACTAGTATTTAAATAGATTGGACAGAGAAAATCTTGCCACAAGTTCCCATGGTCTGTAAAAGAGCTTTTAAATTTTTCTCCTCTTATTGGCATTAGTAAAACTGACATGAAAGGTTAATTGTACTTTGGATAGTTTAGAAAAGTCTTATGCTTTTACTCACAATTACATTTTAAATAACTTCATTTTGCATACATCTAATGGATGAACACGAAAGGATTGTTCCCCGTTCCTTATTTGTGTGGACATTTTAAAAAATACAGTCATTTATGAATAAGTACTTTTTAAAGGGCAAAACCCATAAGAATTTCAAAATGTAAGATCCTATAATTCATGCCTTCTGTTTACATGTGAAGATAAAGCTCCCACTGTAGCTCCTGAACCAGATAATAGGATGTAGGGTTTCCTCTCAATGCTGGGGCTATACTTGGGTTCTAAATATGTGAATGTACTTAGAGATGGCTGGAATAAAGACTTTCATTGTGAAATAAACTGTGTTTGAATGGTCTTCTCTGGTGGGCTCCCTATAACACATTAACAAAAATAACCAAATGAAACCATTTATAAAAATACATGTGTGAAAATGTTACCCATATGAAAAAACTTGGAATAGCCAACAACACACATCTATATCCTCGCCTAGATTGAAAATTGAAAATTGTGCACAGTAGGTGTTCAATACCCAGCTATATTACCAGTCATTAGTTACTGTATCTTCTATCCAAGGACAATTAGATTCAGATGAAATATTTTGGGTAAAACAGATTGTAGGTTGTATGTCCTGTTCCAACATGTCTAGGAACATTCATGCATCAGCTATAATATTACTGATGAAATATGATTGGACATTTGGGTAAAACGGTGGGTGCCAGAACTCTAGTAAAAGGTCTAGTTTGTTGTGTATAAGTACTCTATGTGGGGAAACTTAGTTCCAAATAGATATTTATAGTTTAATCTTGGTTAAATATAAATTTAAAAAATTGAAATCAACTTTAAATTGATAGCATAATAATGTGTGGTGTAACTTGAATACCATTGTTTAAGTTGTATGGTGTAACTAA